>JAIUZE010070955.1:0-87242 GCA_022085475.1 Heliosperma pusillum
ACTTTTGTATTTTCTTTTATGTACGTTTAATGTGATATGGCTGGGAGAACCCGGAGTTACTCCCCACTGAGTGTGGCGTTCATGTTTTTCATGGATGAACATGTTGCTTGCATGGATGGCTTTTTGCTTGACATTTTGGGTTCGGGTGTGAGCTAGCGGGCGTTGTCCCTGGATTAAAACACCTCTAGACGATTCTAGCTTGTTTGCTAAACACTTTTACTTGTTAACCTTTTGGAGAGACTTCGTCTCTTGATGTAGTAAAATTCGTACTTCAGTTTGTAATATTGACACTCCTCGTATTCTTTCCTTGCATGTATAAAAGTTTTTAAAACTTCATATTTCCGCTATATAATTCACATGCTTGTTTGTTTTATATTTCCGCATTCGCGAGGGTTGTCACAAATTAGCATAAGGTGAGGTGATCAACCCAAAATCTTTTGAGTTTCTTAAACATTATTGTCTTAGAGAGCTTAATTCTTAGGTACTTTGGATCATTTTTCGAGTCATTGTATAGATCAAATATAACTTGAGTCACAACAAGGTTGGTAACATATGTTTAAGATAGAAGTTGAATCAATATATCAATATTATTTTTTAAAAAATTACGGAGTATATTTTATTATAGTCTTAAAATTTCAAAAGTTTATTTTTATAAGCTAACTGTTATAGGAAAATTACGAAAATGACATTAACGTAAACCCGTGATCGCACGGGCATGAAATCTAGTAAACTATAAAAATAAGGAAAAAGAACAAAAAACAGGTGGTCAATGGTTTCATAGATTACTTAGGTTCATAAATTCCCATTGGTAATAAACCAACCCGTTGCAAGGTAAAACACGAGTCTAGTCCTCTCATGAGAAACAAGTGAGCGTAGGGTTGGCAATGGATCGGGTCCGGATTGGGTGATGTCATCTGTAACACCCGCAAATGTACCCTATTTTAATAGTAAACATATTTTACGGATACTTTTCAGCGAAATTTAGTTTTAGTTTAGAATTTAATTTCCCGTGTCGAATTTAGAATTTCCGAGTTCGTATTTGGATTTTACGCGAGATTTCAAGTGAATCCCGTCTTAAGGTGTCTTTGACTTTTCTTGACTTTTTTCCACTTACTTCCCTCTTACTTCCCTCATACTCCCTCATAACCTAATTCACTCACACAACTCAACTCTTTCTTCCTCACTAAGAAAACTCAAAGAAACCTAGCTTCCATTTTTGATCCGTCTTATAATCGTCATAACTCTCTCATTTCTCGCTCAAATTCACGTAAGTTCGTCTTATTCTTCCCCTCTTATCTTCCTCTATCCGTATTGGTAATAAAATCACCGTCTTTCTCGCTTATCAAACTTTCCGTCTTTCTCAAAGTGAAGTATATTCATCTTTTATTAACTATTTGTAGGTGGTGACCTCCAAGATCCCGACAAAGACTACTTCTTGATTGAAGAGGACCTTGACGCGGAGTAAAGACGCATAAAGGTAACGGTGAAGGGTTACTCGATATCATTTACGTGTTTTACGTGTTTTCTATGTTAGGAATCGTAATTAGATTATGATTAGTAATCATAGGAATCGTATTGTTGGTAATGGATGTTGTTAGTTGAGAATTTATATGAGAGTTGATGAATTATAATGATAGTTGATTGTTGTAAAATGTTGGTCCTTAAGTGAAATGGTGATTTTCGTGCACTATAGACCCCAGCCGGCCGACCGGCAGCCGGTCAGCCTACCGGCTGGGGCAGTGGCTGTATATTATTGTTGATACGTGAAGTTTTATGCATGAAGTCGATCTCAGCCGGCCGACCGGGAGCCGATCAGCCGACCGGCTGAGACACCTCAACCTTCGTCCTTGTTTTTCTCTTATGCCCTTTAGTCCCAGTCGGGTAGCCGGCAGCCGGTCCCCTTGACTGGCTGGGACACTCTGTATTTTCATGTTGGTTTTCATATGACTAAAGGTACCAGCCGGGTGGCCGGCAGCCGGTCCCACTGACCGGCTGGCACCTGCTGGACTTTGTTTGTAATTCTTGTTTACGTTTTCGTTTATAATATTTTCGATGGTTCATTTATCGTATAAATTTACGTAATGACTTATTATATTAATGTTTCGAATATATGATATTCCATTCGCTTGTATCGCATGTTTTGTGACGGTTTTTGTTATGTCCCACTTTGAGTCGGTTTTTACAAATGTTACGGTTTGAGCACTATTTTGTTATGTGCTTTGTACTCTCATTCCCTTGGCTACCTCCACGTTCGTAAGGCTGGAATGTCGGAACGGGGAGGTATCCTACTGCTTAATTGCATGTGTTAGTGGGCATACAACGACGTTGTTGGAAGTTGAACGCTTAGCGTTGATCGACCCTACCGTCAAATGTTGTGTACTTGCGAGGTGGTGTTATTTTATTTGTCATGTATCGTCCGCTTTTATGAGGCTTGAGCTGGTTTTCCGCATCCCCCCTGTTTTTTTTTTTTTTTTTTCGTGAATTATCGCACCTAATTTGGGGTACTCGGTGTCAATGATTGACCCGAGTCTTGGATGCAAGTCATCACTTGTCGAATCGGAACACGTTTATTCCGAGAGTCTGCCAGGTTTAGACTAGGAACCGTATATTATCGTCGTCCTACCAGGAGACACTATCTACAATACGAAATGTCATCGTGTATGCGTCAGGTAATGCGTTCTCTCGTGGATGCCGTTTAATCAGACTTGCCATGTACACACGGTGCCTAGTCGTTGCATTTACCTACCCGGGCGATGTCGTCATTGTGTTGTTGTGTTTGGTTGGATGATTACATGAATGATTAGATGATTGATCATTGAATGATTTGGCATGGTTTGTTTGTCGAGTCTCAATCTTATCAAACTTATACCGCTAACGGTGAGATGCAAGCCCTAGTGAGCGTATTCGGTTGCCTAAGAGTGTCTTCCCCGAGTCTTTGTATAACATGATGGATTCGGATTGTACTTCTTATGCTCTTATCATTATATATTGAATTGCCTATCTATCCTTATCGTATTCACATGTATATCTATATATGCATGCTTCTACTTTTGTATTTCCTTTTTATGTACGTTTAATGTGATATGGCTGGGAGAACCCGGAGTTACCCCACTGACTGTGGCGTTCATGTTTTTCATGGATGAACAGGTTGCTTGATTGGATGGCTTTTTGCTTGGTATTTTGGGTTCGGGTGTGAGCTAGCGGGCGTTGTCCCTGGATGAAACACCTTTAGACGTTCTTAGCTAGTTGCTAAATAACTTGTCTTTTGTTAACATTTTGAGAGACTACGTCTCTTATAGTATTTGTATTTGGTTTGTAATATTTGACACTCCCCGTATTTTCAATCTTGCATGTATAAAGGTTTTTAAAATACCGTATTTCCGCTAATTAATTCACATGCTTCTATGTTTTATTTCCGCATTCGCGAGGGTTGTCACAGTTGGTATCAGAGCTTTATCGCTCCCGACGCACACACGTGAACCCTAAACTTAAACTACTTGACCTTGAAATAATAAATGAGAGATGGGTAGAAGTTAAGGACTTTACTTGGTAGTCTATTTGTTTATGCTAATTGATAGGAGTAACTTAATTTGTTTTTGTTTCTTATGAAGATGGTTAGACCACGAGTTGTAGAGAATGTCATGTTGGAAGCTCTCACGCAAGTGTTGAAAAATCAACAAGATGCGGCTTTAGCTCAAGCCAACCAAGTTCCCCCTCGTAGAGAAGATAACCATCAGGGAGGCTACGCTTGGGTAGCTGGACAAATAGCTAGGAGTAAGATTATACCTTACGGTGGAGAGCCGGACCCTACGGAGCTATCAGAATGGTTCCGAGAGATGGAGAAGCAGTTTGATCTATACCAAGTCCGTGAAGAGGACAAGGTGAGGATCGCAAAGCACTTCCTTGTAAGGGAAGCAGATAATTGGTGGGCTATTACTAGTGCCACCGCTACTCTCGAAGATGACTTCAATTGGGCTTGTTTCAAAGCTCTAGTGGAAGGTAGATTCTATCCTAAGGAGCTTAAGCAACAAAGACTTAAGGAGTTCATTGACTTTAAGCAAGGTAACTTGTCTGCGCAAGACTTTACTACGGAGTTCAACAAGCTTGCTCATTTTGCTCCGAGACTTATCCGAGATGATGAGGACCGAGCCTTCTATTACCGCAACAAGCTTAGTGCTTGATAGGGGTAAAGTCGCGTCTCCTTAATCAAAGTAAACCTAATTCACTACTAACTAATAGTCAGCGGTAAGCAAGGTATCGAATCCACAGGGAGGCGGTAGGATTCTAATCTGTTAAACTAGGTTTGTCTCTTAAGTAACAATTTATGGGTTTTGATTGTGGTTTCTAAACTAATAAGGTTGAAAACAATGAGATTAAAAGTCTAGGGTCTCAGGGTCACTAGGATTATTGTTCAGGGGTAAGGATGAAGTCAACTATCATGCAATAAAGTTATCTAAGGTCACAAGATCGGCCGATTCAATTATGCTCTTTAGATCTACAACTCAACATGCGGTCGCTATCATTAAACGAGTTCTATTCAATTATCGTAGCCTATCTTAGTCTTAACCCGGTCGGTGTCAATCCTAATTTGCGAGACTAGTTAATTAATCCTGAACAGTAATCAAACAACTAGAATTAAAACGATAATCAAACGATAACCATGCAATTGCAATTCAATTAATCAATTTACCCCTTCTAACAATCCTAGATCCCCTTTCAACCCCAGAAAGGAATTTAGCTACTCATAACGATATAAACAACAACAATAATAATTAAAGTAAACATGATTAATAACAAAGAAAGGAATAACAAAGAATAATTAAAGAACAAGAAGATAACTAAATTGAATAACAAAGAAAGATTGAAGAATACCGATTACAAGTTGAACTAAAGACAATCGTCTTTGATAAATAAAATCCAGAGCAAAAGTAAACTAATTAGGGTTTCTGATTTAAAGCCTAAAAGTATTAAAAAGCATAAGGAAGCATATGAAAGTATGTATAATTAAGAAAGACGAGCTTTCTTTTTATAATACAAAAGATCTAACTAATTAGGTTAAACTTTAGGAAAACACGAAAAAGCCGCCGAAATATAGCTTGCTCGATCGAGCAAGGGCCTTATGCTCGAGCGAGCAGCCATGACACCGACTCGATCGAGCAAGGGACCATTGCTCGGTCGAGCAGCTCTCATGTTGGCTTGATTCTTTGACTTTTCCTCATTTCTTCTCTTTTCTTCCTCGACTTCCGTGCCTAGCTTCTACGATCCAACTCCGCCATGCTCCATATTTACTCGAAAAGCTCCAAATGCATCCAATCTGCATTAAAACATAACAAAAGCGGCAGAATCGATATTCTAGCTAAAATAGAATAGAAATAAGCAAGGAAAGACGGTAAATCGAGTTAAATGCATCTAAGGGAGGCATAAAATAAGTATATAAATAGTGATCATCAGTGCTGTTCTTCAAAGTAAAGTGAGAAGGAATACTACTTCCTTTGGGGATCTTTATGATGATGCCTCGTGGGCCGAAAATTCCATGAAGGCTATTAGGGATGAAGCTTTGATGAATAATCCCTCTCCTTCTTTCACTCCTAGGCCAAATGTTTTTGGGATGAGACCGTTTATTCCGTCTCCTTCTAACTCTTATGCTAACAAGAGGAGATTCAATCCTCCTTACAATGCAAATACAAGAGCTCCCGCTCCTTTCATTCCTTGAGCTACTTCTAATGTGGCTCATAGGCCTTATGCTCCTCAGGCTCAAGCTCAAGGTCGCCAATGTAACCGTTGTAGACAACCACACCATCCCGGTGTGTCTTGTTCCAACCGACCTTATATTTGCTACTTTTGTCAAAAGGGTGGTCACCGTTATGAGGATTGCCCCGATCGAAAGTTGCCCCCTCCTTCTGCTAAACCTAAGGGTTCTATCTTTGTTATGAGCCGTGCCGAAGCCGACGCTCATCCAGAGATCATTACGGGTATGTTCTCAAACTTAGAGCAACCGTGTCTTATTCTATTTGATACCGGTGCTTCAATGTCTTTTGTGTCTTCGACTTATGCTAATAAATTATCTATCGAGCCTACATCTAGTGAGGATACTCCCATATCCTTACCATCCGGAGATATTATCTCTTGTTCTACTCTATATCCTAATGTCCCAATATCTATTGCGGGTTCTATCTTTCCCGCTAATCTCCTTAAGTTTCCTCTAGGAGAGTTCGATATAATTTTAGGTATTGATTGGTTAGCATTGTACCATGCTAGGTTCGAGTGTCGTGATCAAAAGATTTATTTAAAGAGTCCTTTAGGAGTTAGAATAACCTATAAGGGATCTCATCCCCGAAAAGGTGTGTCTTTAATTTCCGCTATGAAATTGGTAAGTATGGTAAGAAAGGGTCACCAAGCATACTTGTGTATTGTGACTTCTTCAACCACCTCTTTGCCAAGTATTGAAGATGTGCCTATTGTCCGAGAATTCGTTGATGTATTTCCTAAAGATTTGCCCGGGATTCCTCCCGAGCGTGATGTTGAGTTCTCTATTGATCTTGTACCTGGTTCTGGACCAATAGCCAAAGCTCCTTACCGTATGGCTCCGACCGAGTTGAAGGAATTAAGAAAGCAGCTAGATGATATGATTGAGAAGGGTTTTATTCGACCAAGTGCCTCGCATTGGGGTGCTCCCGTTCTTTTTGTGAAGAAGAAAGATGGTTCTATGAGGCTTTGTATTGATTATCGTGAATTGAATCGGATTACAATCAAGAATAGGTATCCTTTGCCAAGAATTGAGGATTTGTTTGATCAACTAAAGGGTGCTTCTACTTTTTCCAAGATTGATTTGAGATCCGGTTATCACCAAATTCCCGTTCGTGATGTTGATATTCCGAAAATCGCTTTTAGTACAAGGTATGGTCATTATGAGTTCAAGGTGATGCCATTTGGGTTGACGAATGCTCCCGCTATTTTCATGGACTGATAAGTGAATATTTGTATGGTTTTAACCCCCAATTTAGCTCGGTTTTGTATGTCATTTGTGCTTTGTTAAGCCACTTTATGAGCTAATATCGTCTTCTAGGCGAATTCCTGTGTTCAAACCTGTTTTATAGGGAAAGTGACGTTTCTACGCCCTTTTTCTATATTCCCGAGCATTTGCCTAGAACCCGACGATTTGAAGAAGCAAGCTTGACCAAGTGAAAGGCATTTCAAGAAGGTTCACTAATTCGAAAGAGAGAAGAAGCAAAGACAGTTTCGTAGTTGTCGGAAGATCAATCAGTTAGGCGAAAGAAATCATCACTTTACATCAAACCCTATCAACAAACCCGACTCAAGAGGTCAAGGGGGATGTTGGAAGTCAAGTCAAAGCAAAGGAAGATGAAACGTTAGTCAAGAGCTTCCATAAGACCACATACCCGATCGGGTAAGTGTGTACCCGATCGGGTAAGTGTGCTGATCCGAGCATGACGGCTTCTTCTTCCTATTTTTGTCCTATGTGTTTAATGCCCGACCTCTTCTCCACAAAACCCTAATACTATAAATAGATGCTCTAGCCCCTCATATCATATCATCTCATCTCACACAATCTCTTCACACAACATCTCTTCTCTTCTTTCTTTAGATTAGTTTTTCTTCTTTCTTAGTTTAGTTTAGTTTTAGTTTTCTCTAGTTTAGTTTAGTCTAGTTCTAAGCTTTCTTCAATTGTAGTTGTTCTAGTTGTAATTGGAATTCAAGTTTCCGGGTTTGCATTTCCTATTCAAGTTCTTATTCCATTTCAATCTTTGCTCATCCTTTTCGGTAATCTTTATTCTCGTCTTTACATTATAGTTTCATTTTCTTTTAGTATTTCCTTTATCATGTTTATCATTCTTAGTTTTATAATCTTAGTTTCCTTTTCATTGTTAATCATGCATAAGTAGTCACCTTTCTAGGGTGTAGGATAGCCATGTTAGATTGATTAAAAGATGTTAATTGGATAAAAGAAATTGTGCCTTTAAAACGTTGTGTCTATGCATGTTTGGATTGTAACGATAGTTAACAATTTCTGGCCGGAAATAATCGACTAAAATGGAATTCTTTTCCAAGGTAGAGATACGCGAATTGAATAGACAAAGCATGACATGGTGGATTAAGACCTAGTAAATCGCCTAAAAAGCCTGCTAGACCATCTGATCTATGATTGTAATGAACACATCATTCTTACGAACTCGCAATGAATTATTTGCATATCTTAAATCCAATTTCTCCAATATGTCAATCTACATGTGTGAACCTATTTCCCTAGATTGTTTTCTATATCGAGTCATTAATTATTGTTTCAGTTTTCTAGCATTAGTAATAACCATTGTGACAATCATACACGTTGAAATTCTAATCATATCTTTTCACAAGTATCTCCCGTCTCCCCGAGACTAGCACAAACCAACACCAACTAGAGAAATCATCTTAAACTTTGACAACGCAAGAGAGAGATCAAAATTGCTCTCTAAATATGCATTAGACTCTAGTATAATCCCTTTCATTTTCCCTTAAATAATTCAATGAAGCAACAAATTTTTCTTTCTTTTTTTTTCTTTTTTTCTTTTTCTCGTTTTCTTCTTTTTCATTTTTTCTTTTTTTTCCTTTCAAATCAAATCTTTTCTTTTCTTTTCTTTTTCTTCATCATTTTTTTCTTTTGCTTCACAACTTTTCTCAACAAAGGGAATAAATGACACAATTGCCAACATACTTGCTACACCCAATGATATTCTTTTTGAAATCCCGACCCAACCATAGTAGACAAGTAGATAGGAAAAACATGCAACTGCGACTATCCCGATAAGGTAGGCAAGTTCTAGGAATGTAGCTTTTATATGGCTAGTAAAACAGGCTACAAAGGGCTCAAATGGGCTAAACATAGAGAACTCAATAATAAGGGTATAAAATCAAGTCTTTTTGGCTATGTGAGGCTTATTTGAACAAAAAGAACCACCTTTTTCTCATGCACTTATCAAACGAACGCGTATAGTGTCAAGAAACGAATGTCACACTTATGCAATTTGATGTTACATATTCGACAAGGAGTACCACACTCAAGCCTAAAACAATGAGACCAGTTTATTGATGTTCCTGGCCTAGGAAGCTCTATAGACCTCAGAAATTTAAGTGGTTTACCAACAAAAATTGCCAAATCTAATTAGCATAAGGTATGTCAAAAACGGTCAAGACTTGTACTATGAGCTTTGTTTTCAAAAATAGTAAGTCAAAACAATGTACATGGATAACTTATTTGGGATTCAAATGCAGAAACAATGCAAATTATCATCATTGTAATTCAATTCACCAAGACTCGACCTAATAAAATGAAAAAATGTTTTTGGATTTTGTAAATTTTTTTCAATTTTTATGGATATTTTTTTTCTTTCACACAACAGAAATAAACACACAACATAAATAAAGACTCTCCCCCAAACCTAAATGTCACAGTGTCCTCAGTTTGACGCTAACAACACAGCAATCACACAACAACCAACATCAGCAACCTAAAGGACACAACTAACAAAGGGAAAAGGGGAAATAACGAAAAGAAAATACAATAAAAGAAAGTACAAGGATAGATAATACCAGCTTATAGACATAGCGTCCCCCAAACCAGCTGCAAAATGGGGGTGTAGTGACCAGCTGCCACTACTGCGCTTGATCATCATCATCATCATCATCATCATCATCATCTCCCCTCTGAGTAGCACCAGAAGAAGAAGCCCGAAACGGGTCACCAAACCCACCAACTGGAGCATCCGGTTGGATAGGAGTATACCAAGAACGACCCAGGCAACCATAATCGTGACTAAACTCCTGGGAAAACTGCTGAGGAGTCACCCCATAATTATCAAACACACCAGTCTCATCACCCGGACCTCGGTAGTAGCTCGGCGGAGTCCAACCAGCAGTGGCATTAAGATCAGTCCGCATAAGGTTCTCCCAAAGTCCCCTCATCACCAAGTCATTGTTAATTCCTTGGTGAATCCTAATCTCCCTCTCCAAAGCTGGATCATAGGTGTAAGCAGTGGAGGGTAAGGGTAAGGAGCTGGGGTGGGTGCAAAGTGTGGAGCCGGGGTGGTGGTAGTCTGAGCAGAAGTAGATGGGGTAATCCGCCGACGAGGTCGACGGTTCTCGGCCAAAGTAAAAACAAGCTCAGGTGGAACCACATAAGAACGAGGGGGAGGGGTAGGTCCAGTCTCAGGATCATGAGTGGGTAACCGCTCTGTAGAAGGTAAATGGTTATCCCTATCGGGAAGAGCTATCCACTGGGTCCCCCGTACTCGCCACTGAAATCTAGCGTTCCCTAACGCGTTAATCCAGCAAAGTGTGTGGCGTAGGTACTCCTCGTCTACTGTAGGGGCATGGAGTGGGGTCATTGGTGTGTATCTACAGTCTCCCCCAAACCCTGCAAGTCGCCTAGCCAACCTAGTGACTAAGGCACCACAGTCTAAAGAATGTTGGGTAGGGGAATTAACCCTCCAGAAAGCATAGCAAACCAAACCGACCGGATTGAAATAAAAATCATTCTCATGCTTGGGGTTGAGGGTAGAAGCAAGTAATAAGACCTCATGAGAATTAAGCTTACTAAGGTCCTTCCTAGCAAAAAAAAGGAGGCTAAAGAAACGTAAAAATAACCTCAGACAAGGATGTTGCACATCATTAACCGCCATAGCATTAACACGTGCCTCAGGAAGACCCGTAAATAAACGAAAAATATTCAACGGCTTGAAAGCCGGAAGGAATAGCAATAAAAGAACCATCGTCACCTAGAGAAAGACCCAAATGATTTGCCAATTCGGCATACGACAACACAAAATCCCGATTAAGCAACCTAAAAGACACACGTTTATTGGTCTCGTCCCAATCATAGGAACTGAAAAATTCTAGTGTCAAAGGTCGATATGAAAGCTCGTTAAGGGAATAAAGCCCACCAAACCCAATTCGGTCAAACATAGCAAACATGGCATTCCCAAAACCGAGTAAATCAAGAACGTTGGGGCACACACAGTGAGTAGGGTCCATAGGACGACCCATAAGCAAAGCAAAGCGGTCATGCTGCTCTTGTGTGTTGAAAATGATCCAAGGGTAATCGGGGTTACTCGGAATCGCCTCTACTTCGGGTTGTCGAACAAGACGGGGTGCTCTACGACGTTTGCTAGTTCCTTCTTGCCTAGACATAGCTAATTGAAGTAAATAAAACACAACAAACACAACTATATGCTCAAAAGACGGATTAGCAAACCCTAACTTGAAAAAAAAAAAATCAAATTTGAGTCTAAAACGCAAGAAAGACGGAGCAATTAGCAATGCAAGAGTGAATAATTACTAAATAACAAAGCTAGGAAGCAACAACAATGAATTAGAAGCACAAAATTGAAGAAATAAGAAGCAAACCCTAGATTCACAATTTGGGCAAAATAAGGGAGCAAGAACACCAATTTCTTCACTAATTGAACTTAAAACAAGTAAAAGAATAATTGTTGATGCTAGATTGATGATTAAATGATGATATAAATGAGTTTGAGTGAGTGTTATGAGGGAATAAGGATGAGGGAGAAGAAAGAAGTGCCGAAAATAAGAAGAAGAATGAGAAAAGATTGGGAAAAACCTGCTTATTACCCCTCGGGACCGGTTCAGACCGGTCGACTCGATCGAGCAAGGCAAGTCTGCTCGATTGAGCAACCCAAGATTTCACGATTTTGAAGTTTGCTTGAGTGGCTGATGTTGGTGTGCATGAAAAACTCGATCGAGCAAGGGCGTGCTCGATCGAGCAACCTATGATTTTCACGTCTTCCACTTGTTTTCCCTTTTTTTCTTCCTTTTTTCTTTTCTTTTCTTTTCGTTCTTCATTATTAAAGCGACTTCCAATTGTATTAGCTGTAAATACTCAATAAAATTGTTAGATCTCTCCCTCACCGCACTCAAGAAAGCACAACTATATTAACTATCCAAACTAAATCGATTTTAACTATAACATAAATAACTACGCTAATCAAAATAAAATTTACAAATGTAATACAAGTAAATGCCGGGTTGCCTCCCGGTTAGCGCTGGTTTATAGCGGTCCCGCACGACCGTGTTACCTCAAAGTCATGGGGATTTATCAAGAGTGAAAAGGTCAACGGCCTCTATCACTCCAATAAATGCTCCATCATAATAGATCTTCAAGCGTTGACCATTGACTTTGAAAATCTCACCCTTGTCGGTTTGTAGTGAAACCGACCCAAACTTGTTTACCTCGGTAACTGTGAACGGTCCCGACCATCTGGACTTGAGTTTACCTGGAAACAAACGCAAACGGGAGTTAAATAATAATACTTTATCACCAATTTTAAATTCCCGCTGCAGGATATGCTTGTCATGCCATTTCTTTGTCTTCTCCTTGTAAACCCGAGCACTATCATAGGCATGCAATCGAAACTCATCGAGCTCGTTCAATTGCATAAGTCGTTTCTCACCCGCCAGTGAGGGATCCATATTAAGCTCTTTTATGGCCCACATAGCCCTATGCTTAAGTTCTACCGGTAAATGGCACGCCTTGCAATAGAGTAACCGGTATGGAGAAGCACCAATTGGAGTCTTAAAAGCAGTTCGGTAAGCGCATAAAGTGTCATCGAACTTACGACTCCAATCCTTCCTAGATTTACTCACGACTTTCTCAAGGATAGATTTAATCTCCCTATTAGAAACCTCTACCTGACCACTTGTCTGCGAATGATAACTTAGCCCCCGACGATGTGTAACGCCATATTTCTTCAATAAAGAGTTAAGATGACGTTCATTGAAATGCTTTCCTCCATCGCTAATGAGAGCAAGAGGAACCCCAAATCGTGGGAAAATGATCTTCTGAAACAGTTTGATAACTGCTTTGGCATCACAAGTGGGAGTGGCAATGACTTCCACCCATTTAGAGACATAATCAACTGCTACTAGAATATATTGGTTACCATGGGAAGATGGGAATGTGCAATGAAACTATTCAGAAAGACAAGCTAAACAATGACAAATTGAACTAAAGTTAGACACTTTGAAATTGCTCTGTTTTTGTTTGGACTGGATGCTGAAAGAAAAAGATAGAATCTTAACCAAAGCACAAAGCCAATGGTTGAGGGTTGAACCTTGATCCCAGCACACAGCTAAGGGCCTAAGCTCACTTCCAAGCACAAAGCAAAGGAAGTTGTCTCAAGCACACAGCCAAGAGATGTTAACAGAAACAAGGTTTCAGTTTTTGTGTTTACTTCAAATCTGTCTTTCATTCATTAGAAATAAGCCTTATATAGGCAATGAGATTACATCTTACTCGTTCAATACATCCTAGGGCCACAATTGGCTTGCAAAAGAAACAGAAATAACAGCTACATTGTTCAGGACTAAAGCAATAAAGTAGAAAAACAGTTCTAATGAGACAATCTGACTTAATTGGGTTGTTTAGGTTGAAACTGGTGGAGGAGTGGACTTTCAAGCTTGATTCTTGAGCTCAACTGAAGTGGGATGGATGCTAAAGGTCCTGCTAAAAAGGCCCTTGAGCTTGTTTGATCAAAATAGGAAAGTTTGATAGTGACATTTTAACTACTGCAAAAGGACTGAAATCTGAACAGTTTGGGTTTGTCCCTAAGCTAACTTTTTGTGTATGCATTTCCTGGAGAAGAAATCCTGGACAAAGTTGTAGAGGACCCTCCCTAGGACTAAGATTGATGGTTGGTTAGGCTTGTTTGAATGTGTGAGACCCCCATGGACCCTGTTTAGACAGACTGTGACTGACTGTTTGTGGCTGAAGGTTGTTATTGTTGTGTTGGGTTTGTTTTGCTGTTGGCTGAGTGTTGTTGTGGCTTAGTCTTGGAAAGTGGATGGCTAGGCTTTGTTCTGGCTGGTGTGGTATTGTCTTTGCTGGCCTGAAGTGGTGGTTACTTGGACTGAATAAGACATTGTCATAACTAGTCATGGTGTTGTCTGAATGGTTGTTGTTGCCTTGAATGATGTTGTTGTCTTGATGTTGCTGATGTTGAGTCTTGTCTTGAGCTTGTGTCTTGCCTTGATCATGTACTCCCGTTGCAGAATGGCCCTTGGTAGTCAATACCCCAAACATCGAATATTTCAACTTCCAGAATACCCGTTTGAGGCATCTCATGCCTTTGCGAAATATTTCCCGTCCTTTGACATGCGTCACAAGAACGGACAAAAGTAGTAGCATCCTTGAGAATAGTCGGCCAATAAAAACCCGACTGCATAACCTTAGCAAATGTCCTTGAGGGACCATGATGACCGCCATATGAAGAAGAGTGACAATGAGAAAGGATGGCATGTACCTCACCCTCTGGAATACATCGTCGATAAATGCCGTCGGCACATTCCCGGAATAGATAAGGATCATCCCAAAAATACCTCTTGACATCGTGTTGAAACCTCTTCTTTTGCTGATAGGATTGATCTGGAGGCATAATTCCCCCAACCAAGAAGTTAGCATAATCGGCAAACCATGGAGGCTCCATGGTAATGGCAAGGAGATGATCATCAGCAAACGAATCATCAATGGGGATGGAATCTCCCTCTTCAAACCTCAGACGAGACAAATGGTCAGCAACCACATTCTCTGCACCTGACTTATCCCGGATCTCCAAATCAAATTCTTGTAGCAACAAGATCCAACGAATAAGCCGAGGTTTGGCTTCCTTCTTAGCCAACAAGTACTTCAGTGCTGCATGGTCAGTATAGACTATCACCTTAGAACCCACAAGATAGGCTCTAAATTTATCCAAAGCAAAGACAACCGCAAGTAACTCCTTTTCAGTGGTAGCATAGTTAACTTGCGCATCATCCAAAGTCTTACTGGCATAGTAAACTGCATGTAGCACCTTATCCTTCCTTTGCCCCAAAACAGCCCCAACTGCATAGTCACTGGCATCACACATTATCTCAAACGGCAATGTCCAATCAGGAGACTGGATAATAGGAGCTGAGATTAGAGCTTGTTTAATCCTGTCAAAAGACTTAACACACTCATCAGTAAAGACAAACGGGGCATCCTTATGGAGAAGCTTAGTCATTGGTTGAGCAATCTTTGAAAAATCCTTAATAAAACGGCGATAGAACCCCGCATGACCAAGGAAACTTCTAACACTTTTAACATTCACCGGGTACGGTAATTGCTCAACCACTTCCACTTTAGCTTTATCCACTTGGATGCCTCGTCCAGACACCAAATGACCAAGTACCACCCCTTCAGTTACCATGAAGTGGCACTTCTCCCAGTTTAACACAAGATTGCTTTTCTCACAACGTTGCAAGACCTTAGTCAGATTAGCTAAACAACTATCAAAATCGGTCCCATAAACACTGAAGTCATCCATAAAGACCTCCATAATAGACTCGATATAATCAGAAAATATAGCCATCATACAACGTTGAAAGGTGGCAGGGGCATTACATAACCCAAAAGGCATTCTTCGGTAAGC
This sequence comes from Heliosperma pusillum, assembly GCA_022085475.1. NCBI lineage: Eukaryota > Viridiplantae > Streptophyta > Magnoliopsida > Caryophyllales > Caryophyllaceae > Heliosperma > Heliosperma pusillum. Next base: position 15,459 of record JAIUZE010070955.1, read on the forward strand.
AAAGACACCATAAGGGCATGTGAAGGTAGTCTTTTCCTGATCGTCAGGATGAATGGGGATTTGAAAGAATCCCGAGTAGCCGTCTAGATAACAAAAATACTTATGACACGCTAGACGCTCTAACATTTGGTCAATGTAGGGAAGAGGGAAGTGGTCTTTCCTAGTGGCTACATTTAGCCTCCTATAATCAATACACATCCTCCACCCAGTCACTAGTCTAGTAGATATGAGCTCGTTTTTCTCATTAGTGACGACCGTAGTCCCTCCCTTCTTAGGGACTACCTGAACAGGACTAACCCACTTGGAATCAGAAATAGCATATATGATTCCCGCATCTAACAATTTCTGCACCTCTTTTCTAACTACCTCTTCCATAGTGGGGTTCAAACGACGCTGACCCTGCCTACAAGGTTTATGGTCTTGTTCTAAGTGGATACGGTGCATACAAAAGTCAGGACTAATACCCTGTAAATCATCAATGCTATAACCTATAGCCTTTTTATGTCTTTTTAAAACCACCAACAAATCAGTAAGTTGGCTTTCAGATAGGCTAGCACTGACAATTACAGGATTCATCTCATGGGAATCAAGAAAAACATATTTAAGATGAGAGGGGAGGGGTTTAAGTTCAGGTTTCTTTACCTCGGTAACCTTAGAGGGGTTACCTAAGCTATAAACCTTCTGTAACTTGCAGTCCTCTCCTGTCAGCAGTTTTTCCATCTCAACTACTTCTTCATTCCATGAGCTTCCAGCTTTAGCAGTGCTGGAAATTAAGGCGATCTCCAGAGGATCCCTATTCAAACACAAATAAAGACAGTCATCAATAGTTATATCAACAATATCGACTCTATGACATGTCTCTTCTAACATGGGGTGTTTCATGACATTGTCTAAATTAAAAGTGATTGTGTCATCCCCCACTGTTAGTTTAAGTCTCCCATTCTTAACATCTATAACCGCCCCCGCAGTATGGAGGAATGGTCATCCCAAGATGATAGGAATTTGGGTGTCCTCAGCCATATCTAAGACAACAAAGTCAACTGGTATGAAAAACTTCCCTACTCTAACCGGTACGTCTTCTAAAATCCCTAGATGGTGTTTAATAGAACGGTCGACCATTTGTAAGGTCATAGTTGTAACAGTAAGTTGACCCATATTAAGCTTTTTGCATATAGAAAATGGCATAACACTAACACTAGCCCCTAAATCACAAAGGGCTTTATCAATTGCTAAGCAACCTATATTACAAGGAATAGAAAAACTCCCTGGATCCTTTAGCTTAGGTGGTGATCTGGATTGCAACACAACACTGCATTCCTCAGTAAATGCAACCGTCTGCACCTCATTAAAGGACCTCTTCCTTGTCAATATATCTTTCATGAACCTTGCATAAGCCGGCACTTGAGTAATCAACTCGGTAAAAGGTACACTCACTTGCAGATTCTTGACCACTTCCATAAACCTCCCAAACTGTTTATCAAGCTTGGATTTATGTTGGCGGTGCGGAAAGGGAAGTGCAATGACAATGGGCTCGGCTTCTTTAGCTTTGGAAGATGAATTGAAAGTGTTTTCATCCTGAGCAGGGATTGCTCGATCGAGCAGAGGGGTTGCTCGATCGAGTTTTCCTGTACAGTAACTTTCAGGCACTTTTCCAGCAGAATTTTTGACTTTTTCAGAGGTTGCTTGATCGAGCAGGGGGGTGTTGATCGATCGAGCAACCCCCTTTTCAGCCTCTTTTTCGTTGTTTTTCGAACTTTGATCAGTAACTTCCAAGCTTTCGTTGGTTTCATCCCCTATCATTTCAGGGCCTTTGTAATGGGTTCCACTCCTCAAAGTGATAGCATTGGCTTGTTCATGTGGAGGGTGCCCTTGAGGAGGAAGATTACCCGGTTGTTTATGTGGATTTTGAATTGCCAATTGGGCAATTTGAGTATCCACCATCTTATTATGAGCTATTAACTGTGAGATCTGAGCATCTTGCTTTTGTTGTATCATAAGACTCTGCTGCAACATGGCTTTCAATTCCGCCATATCATTACTTGGAGGTGGTGGAGGTGGAGGTTGTTGAAAGTTTTGGCCACCTTGATTGGAACGATTATAATTACCTTGGAAATTGCGATTCTGAGGAATCACATAAGAGGAACCTTGTTGCTGATGTGGCGGTGGGGTAGGATTAAGAACATTCTGACTTCTGTAGGAGAGATTGGGATGCTCTTTTGTCCTTTCATTGTAAAAATTGGAGTAAGGTGTACCTTGCTTAAAAGATTGAAAGGCAAGGACTTGCTCAACCGTACTCATACATTCCACTGCAGTATGCCCCATAGTACCACATCGTTCACAGGTTGGCTCTTGTTGAACCATGGCATGAACCGTTTGCTTATTTTCCAAGGACTTTGAAGTTTGTAACTCGGCAATTTTGGCAGTTAATGCCTCCAACTGAGCTGCAACTGCATTATCCGTACCTCCTCTCCTCACATTACCCCTAGGATTCCCATACTCAGCAGTGTGAGTAGCCATCTCATTAATTAACTTCGAGGCATTGGCATCAGTAGTGTTATTTTGGAATCTCCCATTAGCAGCAGAATCGAGCAATGTTCTCTGATCATCATATAACCCATTATAAAATTGGTTGCATAGGAACCAAGTATCAAAACCATGATGTGGAACAGACTTGACAAGCTTTTTGAAGCGAACCCAGGCCTCATTAAAGTTCTCATTGGGACCTTGTTTGAAACTTGTGATTTGGCTTCGAATGGCATTGGTTTTCTGTGGCGGAAAATATCTTTTGTAGAATGCAAGAGCCAAAGAATTCCAATCGGTGATGCCAAGTGCAGCCATATCTAACTCACTCAACCAATCTTCTGCCCCATCTCGTAATGAAAAGGGAAACAACACCAACTTGATCTGATCTTGTGTCACCCCACCCGTTAAAGGAATAGAGCAGCAATAGTTAGTGAATTTCTCCATATGCTTAGCGGGATCCTCAGTAGGGCTTCCTCCAAACATGTTTCGCTCCACCAAAGAGATATAAGATGGACGAATCTCAAAAGTACTATTACCCGTAGTAGGGAGTTGAAATCCCTTGGGAATAGATGCAACGGTAGGCTCCGAATGGCTGGCTAGAGTAGGCATGGTTGTAGTAGGTGCAGAAATAGGTGTATCCTCTTCTAAGGATGGTTTTTCTGCGACGAATTCGGCGTAAACTGTTTCAAGCGTACTCAAGTCTTCCGCTTCTTGAATTTCCTTCCAAAAGTTTCGTCTAGACCGGAGAGTCTTCTCTGGTTCGGAATCGTAGGGCACGAGAACGGACCTAGAACACCTGGGCATAAACAAAAACTAAAGAAAAGGATGAGAACGTCTCAAGGAACTTAGGTTCCCCTGAGACGAAAAAGACAAACTAAGTAGAAACAAACAGAAAACTGTTGCCTCCCCGGCAACGGCGCCAAATTTGATAAGGGTAAAGTCGCGTCTCCTTAATCAAAGTAAACCTAATTCACTACTAACTAATAGTCAGCGGTAAGCAAGGTATCGAATCCACAGGGAGGCGGTAGTATTCTAATCTGTTAAACTAGGTTTGTCTCTTAAGTAACAATTTCTGGGTTTTGATTGTGGTTTCTAAACTAATAGCAATTAATAACAACAACTAAAGTAAACAATAACAACTAATAACAATAATAATAACAACTAATAATAAGCAATAACTAACTATAAGCAATAACAAACTAATAAGGTTGAAAACAATGAGATTAAAAGTCTAGGGTCTCAGGTTCACTAGGATTATTGTTCAGGGGTAAGGATGAAGTCAACTATCATGCAATAAAGTTATCTAAGGTCACAAGATCGGTCGATTCAATTATGCCCTTTAGATCTACAATTTAACATGCGATCGCTATCATTAAACGAGTTCTATTCAATTATCGTAGCCTATCTTAGTCTGAACCCGGTCGGTGTCAATCCTAATTCACAAGACTAGTTAATTAATCCTGGCTAGTACTCAAACAACTAGAATTAAAACGATAATCAAACGATAACCATGCAATTGCAATTCAATTAATCAATTTACCCCTTCTAACAATCCTAGATCCCCTTTCAATCCCAGAAAGGAATTTAGCTACTCATAACGATATAAACAACAACAATAATAATTAAAGTAAACATGATTAACAACAAAGAAAGGAATAACAAAGAATAATTAAAGAACAAGAAGATAACTAAATTGAATAACAAAGAAAGATTGAAGAATACCGATTACAAGTTGAACTAAAGACAATCGTCTTTGATAAATAAAATCCAGAGCAAAAGTAAACTAATTAGGGTTTCTGATTTAAAGCCTAAAAGTATTAAAAAGCATAAGGAAGCATATGAAAGTATGTATAATTAAGAAAGACGAGCTTTCTTTTTATAATACAAAAGATCTAACTAATTAGGTTAAACTTTAGGAAAACACGAAAAAGCCGCCGAAATATAGCTTGCTCGATCGAGCAAGGGCCTTATGCTCGATCGAGCAGCCATGACATCGACTCGATCGAGCAAAGGACCATTGCTCGGTCGAGCAGCTCTCATGTTGGCTTGATTCTTCGACTTTTCCTCATTTCTTCTCTTTTCTTCCTCGATTTCCGTGCCTAGCTTCTATGATCCAACTCCGCCATGCTCCATATCTACTCGAAAAGCTCCAAATGCATCCAATCTGCATTAAAACATAACAAAAGCGGCAGAATCGATATTCTAGATAAAATAGAATAGAAATAAGCAAGGAAAGACGGTAAATCGAGTTAAATGCATCTAAGGGAAGCATAAAATATGTATATAAATAGTGATCATCAGTGCTGTTCTTCAAAGTAAAGTGAGAAGGAATACTACTTCCTTTGGGGATCTTTATGATGATGCCTTGTGGGCCGAAAATTCCATGAAGGCTATTAGGGATGAAGCTTTGATGAATAATCCCTCTCCTTCTTTCACTCCTAGGCCAAATGTTTTTGGGATGAGACCGTTTATTCCGTCTCCTTCTAACTCTTATGCTAACAAGAGGAGATTCAATCCTCCTTACAATGCAAATACAAGAGCTCCCGCTCCTTTCATTCCTTGAGCTACTTCTAATGTGGCTCATAGGCCTTATGCTCCTCAGGCTCAAGCTCAAGGTCGCCAATTTAACCGTTGTAGACAACCACACCATCCCGGTGTGTCTTGTTCCAACCGACCTTATATTTGCTACTTTTGTCAAAAGGGTGGTCACCGTTATGAGGATTGCCCCGATCGAAAGTTGCCCCCTCCTCCTGCTAAACCTAAGGGTTCTATCTTTGCTATGAGCCGTGCCGAAGCCGACGCTCATCCAGAGATCATTACGGGTATGTTCTCAATCTTAGAGCAACCGTGTCTTATTCGATTTGATACCGGTGCTTCAATGTCTTTTGTGTCTTCGACTTATACTAATAAATTATCTATCGAGCCTACATCTAGTGAGGATACTCCCATATCCTTACCATCCGGAGATATTATCTCTTGTTCTACTCTATATCCTAATGTCCCAATATCTATTGCGGGTTCTATCTTTCCCGCTAATCTCCTTAAGTTTCCTCTAGGAGAGTTCGATATAATTTTAGGTATTGATTGGTTAGCATTGTACCATGCTAGGTTCGAGTGTCGTGATCAAAAGATTTATTTAAAGAGTCCTTTAGGAGTTAGAATAACCTATAAGGGATCTCATCCCCGAAAAGGTGTGTCTTTAATTTCCGCTATGAAATTGGTAAGTATGGTAAGAAAGGGTCACCAAGCATACTTGTGTATTGTGACTTCTTCAACTACCTCTTTGCCAAGTATTGAAGATGTGCCTATTGTCCGAGAATTCGTTGATGTATTTCCTAAAGATTTGCCCGGGATTCCTCCCGAGCGTGATGTTGAGTTCTCTATTGATCTTGTACCTGGTTCTGGACCAATAGCCAAAGCTCCTTACCGTATGGCTCCGACAGAGTTGAAGGAATTAAGAAAGCAACTAGATGATATGATTGAGAAGGGTTTTATTCGACCAAGTGCCTCGCATTGGGGTGCTCCCGTTCTTTTTGTGAAGAAGAAAGATGGTTCTATGAGGCTTTGTATTGCTTATCGTGAATTGAATCGGATTACAATCAAGAATAGGTATCCTTTGCCAAGAATTGAGGATTTGTTTGATCAACTAAAGGGTGCTTCTACTTTTTCCAAGATTGATTTGAGATCCGGTTATCACCAAATTCCCGTTCGTGATGTTGATATTCCGAAAATCGCTTTTAGTACAAGGTATGGTCATTATGAGTTCAAGGTGATGCCATTTGGGTTGACGAATGCTCCCGCTATTTTCATGGACTGATAAGTGAATATTTGTATGGTTTTAACCCCCAATTTAGCTCGGTTTTGTATGTCATTTGTGCTTTGTTAAGCCACTTTATAAGCTAATATCGTCTTCTAGGCGAATTCCTGTGTTCTAACCTGTTTTGTAGGGAAAGTGACGTTTCTACGCCCTTTTTCTATATTCCCGAGCATTTGCCTAGAACCCGAATTTGGTTGACAAGTGAAAGGCATTTCAATTCGAAAGAGAGAAGAAGCAAAGACCAGTTTCGTAGTTGTCGGAAGATCAATCAGTTAGGCAAAAGAAATCATCACTTTACATCAAACCCTATCAACAAAACCCGACTCAAGAGGTCAAGGGGGATGTTGGAAGTCAAGTCAAAGCAAAGGAAGATGAAACGTTAGTCAAGAGCTTCCATAAGACCACATACCCGATCGGGTAAGTGTGTACCCGATCGGGTAAGTGTGCTGATCCGAGCATGACGGCTTCTTCATCCTATTTTTGTCCTATGTGTTTAATGCCCGACCTCTTCTCCACGAAACCCTAATACTATAAATAGATGCTCTAGCCCCTCATATCATATCATCTCATCTCACACAATCTCTTACACAACATCTCTTCTCTTCTTTCTTTAGGTTAGTTTTTCTTCTTTCTTAGTATAGTTCAGTTTTAGTTTTCTCTAGTTTAGTTTATTCTAGTTCTAAGCTTTCCTCAATTGTAGTTGTTCTACTTGTAATTGGAATTCTAATTTCCGGGTTTGCATTTCCTATTCAAGTTCTTATTCCATTTCAATCTTTGCTCATCCTTTTCGGTAATCTTTATTCTCGTCTTTACATTATAGTTTCATTTTCTTTTAGTATTTCCTTTATCATGTTTATCATTCTTAGTTTTATAATCTTAGTTTCCTTTTCATTGTTAATCATGCATAAGTAGTCACCTTTCTAGGGTGTAGGATAGCCATGTTAGATTGATTAAAAGATGTTAATTGGATAAAAGAAATTGTGCCTTTAAAACGTTGTGTCTATGCATGTTTGGATTGTAACGATAGTTAACAATTTCTGGCCGGAAATAATCGACTAAAATGGAATTCTTTTCCAAGGTAGAGATACGCGAATTGAATAGACAAAGCATGACATGGTGGATTAAGACCTAGTAAATCGCCTAAAAAGCCTGCTAGACCATCTGATCTATGATTGTAATGAACACATCATTCTTACGAACTCGCAATGAATTATTTGCATATCTTAAATCCAATTTCTCCAATATGTCAATCTACATGTGTGAACCTATTTCCCTAGATTGTTTTCTATATCGAGTCATTAATTATTGTTTCAGTTTTCTAGCATTAGTAATAACCATTGTGACAATCATACAAGTTGAAATTCTAATCATATCTTTTCACAAGTATCTCCCGTCTCCCCGAGATCGACCCCTTACTTCCCTAACTGCATTTATTTGTTGTTAGCCTAGCCAAGGGTTATTTATCTTTGATTAGGGTACGCGACAACCCGATCAAATTTTGGCGCCGTTGCCGGGGAGCACGGTTTTGTTTATTTGTGATTAGTAGAGTTTCACCTTGTCTTTTTCTTTTTTTCTTCTTTTCTTTTGTGTCGAGGAACACTTGTTCCTTGAGATTTTTCTCACCTTTTCCTTGTAGTGTAGTGACTCTTTTCAGGTAATAGGAATATTTTCTTTCAAAGGGTTTGCTTTATTTTCTCTCAATGACTATCTATTTCCGACCTCCACAATGTGAGAATGAGCCTTTCCATGAATATCTCGACCGATTTTATAGCTATTCTAACCATATTATCTCTCTTGGGTATACCCTTGATGAGACCTATATGAGGAATATCGTGATTCACGGAATGCTAATTAAGTGTCGTAGCCTGGCTATGCAATTGAGTGCTGGAAGTTTTTATCAGAAGAGAGGAAAGGAACTTTGGATTTTCTTGGACTTTATGGCATCCCAATCTCGGGATGAAACGCACCAGCGGTTGAGAATCCAAGAGCAAATCAATGAAATCACGGCTCAAATTCAAATACTCAAAGGGCAAAAGGAAGAACCCACGTTTAAAAGAAGTAAGCTAATCAATTTTCCTTATGCTTTTTCAGCCCCCTCATGTGAGTCTAATTCTCCCCAATCATATGACTTAATAGATGACGATGATGATGGTCCAACCTTTTCTATTGAAAGTCACTCTAGTGTCGTTCCATTTGACAATTTTGAGACCCCCATTATTGATATTGACCATATGGTAGTCGAGACTTTAGACAAGGATGTTGTTAAGCCCATTTGTGACTCCAATGGAGAGTTGTCGATCGAGTCATCAGATTTCTTTGAAAATCCCTTCGCTAAGGATATTCCAGATTTATTTGAAAATGATACTGGGTTTTGTGAACCTAGCCTTGAAATTAAGTGGGATCAACCACCCATTTTTGATTCCCAATCCTTTGATTCACCCTACCCCCAATTAGAGTCCACTAATGATATTTTGGGAACTAATTGTTTGTTCCATGATCTTAAACATTTCACTCCATCTCTCACTGACGAGTGGAGCAGTTCAGTGGTCATCTATGAAGTTTGTCATGCGCACAATGATAAGATATATCAATTCTTACCTTCAATATTTCATGCCTATATCTTGTCAATTGCTTACATATGTTTTTGTATAGCTCATGCGCAGGTATATGATCGACTTCTAAGGGCATTGACATGCTTTTTAAGGCACAAAGAATGATTTTCATTAATAAAGAGTCTAGCAAGACATTTAAATTGCGCTTCTCGGGAGGCAACCCGTGTTCCTTTTCTTTTTGCATTTTTATTTTTGTATTCCCTTTTTCGTTGTTAGGATTTATTTTGCAGATGAAAGAGTTTTTGAAGAATCTATAAAGACCTTCCTTGTCAAGTCCAAAAGACTAGCTTGGGGGAGTCCGCGCTGACTAGTAAGCTTCACTCTTCTTTCATTTTTCCTTTTCCCCATTAAGCATCTCATTGCATATTTTGTCTTTGTGCTCACATTGAGGACAATGTGATGTTTAGCTTGGGGGAGGGATTGCATTTTCCCATTTTGCATTTTAGTTTATCATTTTTCAAATTTTGAATAAAAGAAAGAGAAGATTTTTGAGAAAATTTAAAAATTTCTGAACACAATTGAATGCTTTTCATGCTTTGCTTGCTTGTTTACTATGCTATCATGTTACATTTCCCAAACTTAGAGCTTTCAAAAGATAATGATTCAATATTCATTGAATTGTGCATACATGGGGAAGTTTTGTACACAGTAGGCATGGAATGAATCTATAGATGAGTGCGCTTGATCTTGACATTTGGCAAGTTACATATATTGTAAGGTAGAACCTCCTTAGACTGGTACATCCATACCCAGTCTCATTTAGGTGTGTGTAGTTCTCCTTGTGATGTGTGTCATGTCAAAACGCATAAGTATGGTTCTCATTTCATTTCTATAAGCATTGCATTCATGATTCACTATGATTTGAAGCCTTTTTCACTTTAATTTGCCCCTCAAAATAAGCCCCTTCATACAAATGCTTCACAAAATAATAGCTACACATAAAAACTGCCTACCTTTTGAGCTAGTAGCTAGACTATGGTGTGTGGGTGCTCTTTTGAGAAGATTTGTTCTTATATGACAAAGTGAATTTGGGAGAACGAAAATGTACAAGAAGTGATGTTATGTTCAGAAAAGAAAAAAAATGAATGAAATAGAAAAAGAAAAGAAAAAAAGAGAAATCGAAAAAGAAATAAAAAAAAGAAGAAGTTGTGAGTATCTCCTCAAAATGTCAATTCAATGATTAGAAGGAGTTTACCCTTGTGTTTCGTGTGTAATAAGCCAATTTGTTTCTTTTGGCCTCGTTATCCGTCTTTTGGGAATTAATCGAAGGTTTGGATTGAGTATTCATTTATCATTGGTCAGTTGCTAGCTCATTCTAACCTTCACATTGACCATAACTATTTGTCCACCTTTCACCCATTTCCCAAAGCCTTCTTCTTATTTTTCGGCTTCTTTTCTGTGTGCATTGTGATCTTTGACTTGTGTTTTGAATTGTTTACCATATTAGACTGCGGACACATTTTCATAAGTCGTAGATAGGTGAGTGTCTCAAAAACATTTACACATAAAGAAATCACCTTTTACATACATGAGTGTTCGAGTGTGCCGTGAGAGTCCATTTGTCAAAAGATCATGCAAAAGCCGAAATTCTATAGTGAAATTCTTTGTGTTACGCCGTTATGTAAATCTCAGCCATGTTTATGTATCATTCTTGCCCACGTTGTTTTTGGGTTATGATTCATTATGTTTCCAAAGCTTTATGTTGAGATTTGTTTCTTGATGGTGTAGTAGCCAATGTTGCAACCTTGTCCTGGTATTGTTTGTTATGTTTGCTTGAGGACAAGCAAAGGTTTAGCTTGGGGGAGTTTGATAAGTGAATATTTGTATGGTTTTAACCCCCAATTTAGCTCGGTTTTGTATGTCATTTGTGCTTTGTTAAGCCATTTTATGAGCTAATATCGTCTTCTAGGCGAATTCCTATGTTCTAACCTGTTTTGTAGGGAAAGTGACGTTTCTACGCCCTTTTTCTATATTCCCGAGCATTTGCCTAGAACCCGACGATTTGAAGAAGCAAGCTTGACCAAGTCAAAGGCATTTCAAGAAGGTTCACTAATTCGAAAGAGAGAAGAAGCAAAGACAGTTTCGTAGTTGTCGGAAGATCAATCAGTTAGGCGAAAGAAATCATCACTTTACATCAAACCCTATCAACAAACCCGACTCAAGAGGTTAAGGGGGATGTTGGAAGTCAAGTCAAAGCAAAGGAAGATGAAACGTTAGTCAAGAGCTTCCAGAAGACCACATACCCGATCGGGTAAGTGTGTACCCGATCGGGTAAGTGTGCTGATCCGAGCATGACGGCTTCTTCTTCCTATTTTTGTCCTATGTGTTTAATGCCCGACCTCTTCTCCACGAAACCCTAATACTATAAATAGATGCTCTAGCCCCTCATATCATATCATCTCATCTCACACAATCTCTTACACAACATCTCTTCTCTTCTTTCTTTAGGTTAGTTTTTCTTCTTTCTTAGTTTAGTTTAGTTTTAGTTTTCTCTAGTTTAGTTTAGTCTAGTTCTAAGCTTTCCTCAATTGTAGTTGTTCTACTTGTAATTGGAATTCTAATTTCCGGGTTTGCATTTCCTATTCAAGTTCTTATTCCATTTCAATCTTTGCTCATCCTTTTTCGGTAATCTTTATTCTCGTCTTTACATTATAGTTTCATTTTCTTTTAGTATTTCCTTTATCATGTTTATCATTCTTAGTTTTATAATCTTAGTTTCCTTTTCATTGTTAATCATGCATAAGTAGTCACCTTTCTAGGGTGTAGGATAGCCATGTTAGATTGATTAAAAGATGATAATTGGATAAAAGAAATTGTGCCTTTAAAACGTTGTGTCTATGCATGTTTGGATTGTAACGATAGTTAACAATTTCTGGCCGGAAATAATCGACTAAAATGGAATTCTTTTCCAAGGTAGAGATACGCGAATTGAATAGACAAAGCATGACATGGTGGATTAAGACCTAGTAAATCGCCTAAAAAGCCTGCTAGACCATCTGATCTATGATTGTAATGAACACACCATTCTTACGAACTCGCAATGAATTATTTGCATATCTTAAATCCAATTTCTCCAATATGTCAATCTACATGTGTGAACCTATTTCCGTAGATTGTTTTCTATATCGAGTCATTAATTATTGTTTCAGTTTTCTAGCATTAGTAATACCATTGTGACAATCATACAAGTTGAAATTCTAATCATATCTTTTCACAAGTATCTCCCGTCTCCCCGAGATCGACTTCTTACTTCCCTAACTGCATTTATTTGTTGTTAGCCTAGCCAAGGGTTATTTATCTTTGATTAGGGTATGCGACAACCCGATCATGGACCAAATGAACCGCACATTTAGTGAGTACCTTGACAAGTGTGTGGTGGTGTTCATTGACGATATCCTTATTTTCTCCAAGTCCGAAGAAGAGCATGCTATTCATCTAAGGACTATTTTGGGTGTTCTCCGTCCTCAGAAGTGGTATGCTAAGTTCTCCAAGTATGAATTTTGGTTACCTAAGGTGTCCTTTCTTGGGCATGTGATTTCTAAAGAAGGTGTAATGGTGGATCTTTCGAAGATTGAAGCTGTGGTGGATTGGAAGAGTCCGACCGATATTAGAGAAATTCGAAGTTTTCTTGGTTTAGCTGGTTATTACCGAAAATTTGTCAAGGATTTCTCTAAGCATGCTAGACCGATGACCCATTTGTTGAAGAAGGAAACAAAGTTCCTATGGAATGAAGCTTGTGAAGCCGCGTTTCAAGAGTTAAAGAAGAGGTTAACTACCGCTCCGGTGTTGACTTTGCCTGAAGATGGAGTAGACTTTGATGTCTATTGTGATGCTTCTAAAATGGGATTGGGTTGTGTTCTTATGCAAAATAGGAAAGTGGTGGCGTATGCTTCGAGGCAGTTGAGAGTTCATGAAGTGAACTATCCTACTTATGATTTGGAATTGGCCGCCGTTGTTCATGCTTTGAAAGTTTGGAGACACTACCTTATTGGTGTTCATTGTCGTATATTCACCGATCACAAAAGTTTGAAGTACATATTTACTCAAAAAGAGTTGAATATGAGACAAAGAAGATGGTTGGAATTGGTGAACGATTATGATTTTGAGTTGTTGTACCATGAAGGGAAGGCTAATGCTGTTGCCGATGCTCTTAGTAGGAAAGCTTCTCATGCTTTGAATGTTATGCGGGTATTACCCGTTGATCTTTGTGCCGAGTTTCGAAAGTTGAAGTTGGAATTCGTGGAGCGTGGATTTGTTTATGTTAGTGCTATGACTGCCGAGCCTATTTTTTCCTTGAGATCCGCGAAAGCCAAGTCGATGATCTTACCTACAAGTCTATTCAAGCCAAACTTCTTGAAGGTAAAGCTAAAGATTTCAAGTTTGATGATAAAGGTGTTCTTCGTTTCCATGGCCGTTTATTTGTTCCTAATGCTCTTGATTTGAGGAAGCGAGTTCTTGATGAAGCTCACCTTTCCCCTTATTCTATTCACCCCGGAGGTGATAAGATGTACAAAGACTTGAAGTTACAATTTTGGTGGCTGAACTTGAAGGGCGATGTTGTGACTTATGTTGGAAGATGTCTTGACTTGCCAACAAGTGAAGATTGAACACAAGAGGCCTGGTGGATTGCTACAACCGTTGGATATTCCGCTATGGAAGTGGGAATCTATTTCTATGGATTTTGTTATGGCTTTGCCGAGGACCGTTGGTGGTAAAGATGCCGTTTGGGTTGTTGTTGATCGTTTGACCAAGTATGCTAGATTTATTCCGATCAAAGAAACCTGGAGTTTAGATCGTTTAGCGAAAGCCTATGTTGATGAGATTGTTAGATACCATGGCGTTCCTAAGGAGATTATATCCGACCGAGATCCGAGATTTTGTTCGAGATTTTGAAAGGCTTTACAAGAAGCCATGGGTGGTAAGTTGTTGATGAGTACCGCATTTCATGCCGCTACCGATGGTCAGACCGAGAGGACTATTAAGACTTTAGAAGACTTGCTTAGGGCTTGTGCACTCGACTTCCAATCTAGTTGGGAAAAGTGTCTACCGTTGGTGGAGTTTTCTTACAACAACAGTTATCATGCATCGATCAAGATGGCTCCTTATGAAGCTCTTTTATGTTGGAATCAATTGAGTGATGTTCGTGACTTAGGCCCCGATGTTCTTGTTGAAACCATTGATCATGTGAAGGTCATTCGTGATAGAATGAAAGCCGCTCAAGACCGTCAAAAGTCTTATGCCGATATCCGAAGAAGGCCGTTAGAGTTTGAAGTTGGGGATAAAGTGTTTTTGAAAGTATCTCCAATGAATGGTGTTAAACGGTTTGGTGTTAAGGGTAAATTGAGCCCGAAATACATTGGACCCTTTGATATCGTGAAAAGGATTGGTGCCGTTGCTTACAAGTTGGATTTGCCCCCGAATTTGGCTAAGGTTCATAATGTATTCCATGTTTCTCAATTGAGAAAGTATGTTAGTGATCCAAGCCATGTCTTTCAAAAGGAAATGCCCGAGCTTGAACCGAATTTGTCCTTTGAAGAGAAGCTGATCCGCATCCTAGATCGCAAGGATAAGAAGTTGAGAAGTAAGGTGGTTCCTTTAGTGAAAATATTGTGGAGATGTGCTAATGTCGAAGAAGAGACTTGGGAAACGGAAGCTTCTATGCGTAGTAAATATCCAAGCTTATTCGATTAAGGTATCTATCTTTCGCTCAAGTTTCGAGGGCGAAACTTTTTAAAAGGTGGGGTGATTGTAACACCCGCAAATGTACCCTATTTTAATAGTAAAAATATTTTACGGATACTTTTCAGCGAAATTTAGTTTTAGTTTAGAATTTAATTTCCCGTGTCGAATTTAGAATTTCCGAGTTCCTATTTGGATTTTACGCGAGATTTCAAGTGAATCCTGTCTTAAGACGTCTTTGACTTTTCTTGACTTTTTTCCACTTACTTCCCTCATACTCCCTCATAACCTAATTCACTCACACAACTCAACTCTTTCTTCCTCACTAAGAACACCCAAAGAAACCTAGCTTCCAATTTTGATCCGTCTTATAATCGTCATTACTCTCTCATTTCTTGCTCAAATTCACGTAAGTTCGTCTTATTCTTCCCCTCTTATCTTCCTCTATCCGTATTGATAATAAAATTACCGTCTTTCTCGCTTTTCAAACTTTCCGTCTTTCTCAAGGTGAAGTATATTCATCTTTTATTAACTATTTGTAGGTGGTGACCTCCAAGATCCCGACAAAGACTACTTCTTGATTGAAGAGGACCTTGACGCGGAGTAAAGACGCATAAAGGTAACGGTGAAGGGTTACTCGATATCATTTACGTGTTTTACGTGTTTTCTATGTTAGGAATCGTAATTAGATTATGATTAGTAATCATAGGAATCGTATTGTTGGTAATGGATGTTGTTAGTTGAGAATTTATATGAGAGTTGATGAATTATAATGATAGTTGATTGTTGTAAAATGTTGGTCCTTAAGTGAAATGGTGATTTTCGTGCACTATAGACCCCAGCCGGCCGACCGGCAGCCGGTCAGCCTACCGGCTGGGGCAGTGGCTGTATATTATTGTTGATACGTGAAGTTTTATGCATGAAGTCGATCTCAGTCGGCCGACCGGGAGCCGGTCAGCCGACCGGCTGAGACACCTCAACCTTCCTCCTTGTTTTTCTCTTATGCCCTTTGGTCCAAGCCGGGTAGCCGGCAGCCGGTCCCCTTGACCGGCTGGGACACTCTATATTTTCATGTTGGTTTTCATATGACTAAAGGTACCAGCCGTGTGGCCGGCAGCCGGTCCCACTGACCGGCTGGCACCTGCTGGACTTTGTTTGTAATTCTTGTTTACGTTTTCGTTTATAATATTTTCGATGGTTCATTTATCGTATAAATTTACGTAATGACTTATTATATTAATTTTCGAATATATGATATTCCGTTCGCTTGTATCGCATGTTTTGTGACGGTTTTTGTTATGTCCCACTTTGAGTCGGTTTTTACAAATGTTACGGTTTGAGCACTATTTTGTTATGTGCTTTGTACTCTCATTCCCTTGGCTACCTCCACGTTCGTAAGGCTGGAATGTCGGAACGGGGAGGTATCCTACTGCTTAAATGCATGTGTTAGTGGGCATACGACGACGTTGTTGGGAGTTGAACGCTATGCGTTGATCGACCCGGCCGTCAAATGTTGTGTACTTGCGAGGTGGTGTTATTTGCATGTAGCGTACCGCTTGTTATGAGGCTTGAGCTCTTTTCCGCCTCTTTCGTGAATTATCGACCGAATTTGGGGTACTCGGCGTCAATGATTGACCGAGTCTTGGATGCGAAATGTCATCGCTTGTCGAATCGGAAAATGTTATTCCGAGTCTGGCCAGGTTTAGACTAGGAACCGTATTATTATCGTCGTCCTACCAGGAGGAAATTAGTCTACATATACGAAATGTCATCGTGTATGCGTTCAGGGAAATGCTTATCTCGTGGATGCCTTTTAATCATACTTGACATGTACACGGTGCTAGTGCGTTTCATTTACCGTGAGAGATGTCGTCATTGTGTCGGTATGTTTGGATTAATGATTATATGATTGATCATTGAATGAATTGGCATGGTTTGTTTGTCGAGTCTCAATCTTATCAAACTTATACCGCTAACGGTGAGATGCAAGCCCTAGTGAGTGTATTCGGTTGCCTAAGAGTGTCTTCCCCGAGTCTTTGTATAACATGATGGATTCGGACTTGTATTTCATATGCTCTTATTATTTTATATTGAATTGCCTATCTATCCTTATCGTATTTCACATGTATATCTATATGTATGCATGCTCTACTTTTGTATTTCCTTCTATGTATGTTTAATGTGATATTGCTGGGAGAACCCGGAGTTACTCCCCACTGACTGTGGCGTTCATGTTTTTCATGGATGAACAGGTTGCTTGATTGGTTGGCTTTTTGCTTGTGGTATTTTGGGTTCGGGTGTGAGCTAGCGGGCGTTGTCCCTGGATGAAACACCTTTAGACGTTCTTAGCTAGTTGCTAAATAACTTGTCTTTTGTTAACATTTTGAGAGACTACGTCTCTTATAGTATTTGTATTTGGTTTGTAATATTTGACACTCCTCGTATTTTCTATCTTGCATGTATAAAGGTTTTTAAAATACCGTATTTCCGCTAATTAATTCACATGCTTGTATGTTTTATTTCCGCATTCGCGAGGGTTGTCACATCATCCGTCATCCATCTGTCACTTTAAAATCTCATACGGAGTATAACCAATCCATCATCCATCAAACTTATCATCCAAATTGGGTGGATCAGGTAATAAACGGGTGATTGCATACATATATGTTTAAGGATATAAGTATGGTAGACTTTTTATTTTCTACTAGTAATAAAAAGAAAGTTAGATAATTATTTTGGTCTAACCTTTTAGCGTGTACTACCACAACTATATATATTGAGAGTGGAAAATTTAGAAAGATTGATTATTTTATATCTTGACATTGTATTATATATTTTTTTAAAATAAAAATTAATAAAATCGGGTGGTGGATGGATGACGGGTGAAATTTCTTCATCCAACCCATCGTCCATCCGCCATCAATTTTATCCATCCGTCATCCACTCAAGTCGGGTTTTCATCCGTCTTTTAGGATCATGTGGATCAGGTTTGGCCATGTGCGGGTGAAATTATCATCCCTAGTGGGTGGGGGCAAATGGATCCCCCCACTTGCTCTTTGTGAGGGGGGTTGACCCTTCTTAAGCTTGCGACTGTGCGCTATTTATTATTTAAATTTTATTTTCTATGAAATAAAATTATAATAAACTTATCTAACTCATACATTTATCATTTATAATATTTTTTTGTATGCCATATTTAAAGTTATTGTTACTTTTACTACTCCTGAATGTAATATTATGAATTTTACTTCGATGCTGCTACTAATACGTTCACTACACGCGCCTCTGTTTATTATTAATATTACTAATTGTATTATACTTATATTTGTATCTAAATAAATAATAAATATTTGATTAGATTGACATTGTGTCCATTATTTTCACTATCCCGCCGCTACTACTATTATAAATATATAAATTATATCGGCATCACATGATGTCAATAGTAATTTTTAATTAAAATAAGCCGTGTAAATTTTTTTCATGATATTCATATTTTCCAAGTTATGGTTGTACTCTTAGATTTTAGTTCTATTTTCTAATTTAATTACTTTTATAATACTATTATCAACTTTTATATATCTAAAACTATATAAAATAATGAAATTGTATAAATTTATGTCATTCCATTACTGCCCCTTGGTTGCCGGATTATGTATATAGTATTGATAGTATTGACTAGTCTTAAACACGTGCAAGTTGCACGGGTATGTTGTTTTACTGGTTATTATATTAGAAATTGTAAATTTAGATTTAAGTTTTATATTGAACAATTATCTTGTTTTAAATTTATCTACAAATTGTAAATTTAGATTAAGTTTTATAATAATTTAATTGTTCCGTGTTAAATTAACCTAAAAATATATTAGAGCAATAAAATCTCTCTACGCTTTGTTTAACAATTTTAATTTGACAACTTAATAAATTGAGTTATAAAGAAGATTTTGGATTTGAATCAAAAATTTCACTTGGAATTAGTATAAAAATATATTAGAGTCAATTGGTTGTGTAGATGTTATACTACGATACATCCTCTTGTTAGCTAAACTAGTAAAGATCCCGTGTTAGAGCACAATATTTTTAAGATTCTAAATTTACATAGAGAGTACTCGTTTAAATTATTTGCATAAAGTAATTGTAGTTTTATTTTTATATATTATATTAAATATAATAAAAGTAAGAGGTAGAAAAATAAAGTTATAACATACTAATATATACTCCCTCCAATTAACCATGTTGTTCCCTTTTCTTTTGGACACAAGGATTAAGGAAATCAATTTGGACCACAAAAAACACACTGCCCCACATATAATTAAATTTGGACCACACAACTACTGACAAGCTAAATCGCACACCTATCAAAGATAACCAACAGACCTAAACTAATGCAGTAAAGGAAGTCGGGATCGTATCCACAAGGAGACTAAAGAAATTCTATTTGCTAATTAATAGTCTGTCTAAGTAACAAATTTGGGGGTTTAAATTATTTGTTATCTAAACTACAACTAGTAAAGGAAAGAGAAATAAAGGGAAGAGAAATAAAGGAAGAAAGTGGATTAAAATAAAATAAGAGAAATAGCTAGGATATCGGGTTACCACGGGCAACGACAGTCAACTATAGAATTAAATGATTAACATAAACATGGTCTGAAAGATAAGGAATAGTTCCTTTCGGTCTACTATTCACTCTAGAATTACTAATTTAGCTTTCGCTCTAATTAGGGCATTCTTTTGTTCGCTACAAGTCTCTACCTTTTCCAAATCCTACAATCTATGTCAAGGTTTAACAAACTCGCAGATCGGTCACATGCATTTAACCAATTTACTAACAATTGACTCAACGATTAACAATACAAACCAATAGTTATGACTCAACTAATAATCTAATAATTATACCGTCACATAACCGCGGTTCCCCTAAATCCTAGCATAGAAAAACTAGCTACTCATTATAGATCCAATGAAATTAACTATAACAATAAGAATTGAATTAAACATGATGGAATAAGATGAAAGAACAATTAACAATCTAACAAATTAAATAATAAAGAGAAAGAACAAGGATAGAGGAATTAAGAAGAAAGAATTGAAAACTAAAGGAGAAAGATTTAATACCAAAAGAAAAGGAAGAAATATCGATTCCAAATTATTAGATCTAGAGTTTTTAAAAGGAACGTAGGATGTTTAACAGTGTAAAAAAGATAACCTAATTATTCTGTCTTATAAGGCTTAAATACTAAATCCATAAGTTAGAGTAATTAAGTAACTAATGGGCCAGAGCCACGAAATAACCGTCTGATACTAGAATTAGTCGATCGACCAAATGGTCTAGTCGATCGACTAAAAAGGATGTCATGATGATTTTAGTCGATCGACTAATGAGCCCTGTCGATCGATTAAATTCTTCAAGTGGTCGATCGACAACTTCAGCTAGTCGATCGACTAAAAGTCTGGCGAATTTCCTGCAATGCGCACCGAACATCAAGAGGTCGCCATTTCTTCGTTACTTGGTCAAATCATGCATTTTTGGTGGCGTTGGAAAGCTAAGAGGATATGATTTCATCTCCAATTGGAATAAATGGATTAGAAATTTTAGATCTTGAGATATGGGTCTTCAAAGTTGACACTAGTGACATAAGGCTCTTGAAATTCCTTCAAACTTACTTTGTTGATAGGATTTGGCTTGCATTTGCTCCTTTTTGGGTAATAACCTATAAAACTACAACACAACCCAAAGTAGCAAATAGAGGAATAATAATAGATAAAAGCTACGTAATAAGCATAGAAATGTGTGTTAAATAAGAGAATAAATGCATATGAAAGACACGCATCAAACCTCCCCAAACCAAACCCTTGCTTGTCCCCAAGCAAGCAAATAATTAAGACGATAAACTCATCTAATGGAACGAAGAAAAATCTCAGAGCTAACTACACTTCTAGAGTTCTAGTGTCTAAACCTGTTTAATGCCTAAAAGCTAACACCAAGGCACTAAACCAAATGCAAACGAGTTAGATCAATGATAAAAGAAACTGAACTGTCGACTTTGCAAGACTTGTATATATCGGACTCTCACTCATCACTCATTCAAAGCACATGGTGAGAAAATTTGTAAGGTAAGAGAGAAAATAGTCACTCATCTAACTGCGACCTATAAGAGCATGCATGCAATCTAACATGATAAATACCGCTATCGACCGTACATATGCATTCCAACCAACCTGGACCAAGACACATGCCGAGGACTTACATATAGTGTGTGGTGAGGTAATTGGGTAAAAAGGGGTAAAATAAATTTTTGTTATGTGGAGGTAAAACCAAGCTAGTACAACCGTAACCAATTAGTACACTCATCCGCCTTATAAACCCAATTTAAATTTAAGATCGATGCCAAATTCGGCATAACTCAATACACACAACAGGATTCCCCAAAAATGTATAAGGACAAGCATGGGAGTATAAACATTCATCTTTCTCTTCTTTTTTAACACTCAACAACTCTTCTATTTCATGTTATTTCTTTTTTCGGAGTGTTGGTTTTTTTGTTCTTTTTTTCTTTTTCATTCTTTTTTTTTCATCTTCATTCTCAAATTAGCAACCCTCTTCTCATTGCAAAAATGAAATACCAAACTAACAATCAAATACGTACCCAATACAAACAATTAAACTAGCTTTACTAAGGTAGGCTAATTTTGGATTGTAGTTAAAAATTGGGTCAAAATAGCTCAATTTGGCTAGTGAAATTTAAGGGTAAAATATGAGAAAAAAGGGTTTGCCTCTCCACATGTGTCACCTTCGACAAACCGAATGCATACAGGCACAAAGAGATAGATGTCATGCTTATGCAAATTAATGTTACATGCCTTATAAGGAGTCCTACTCACATCCTAGATGAAACTGATCATGAATGTCATCAGTTTATGAAGGCTCTAATTCCTTAGAATGTTTAAGTAGGTTGCCGATATCAAGTCAAGTCTATTCGTTCAGTAAATTTTAATCAAAAACTCATAGATTATGCAAATGATTGTACATGATGGCATTAACGATGCAAGGCTTAGACTAAAGTAAAAGCATAGAAGCGGTTTCATCATTGTTATCAACCGTTCCGACTCGACCTAAATGCAAAAATAAACATGTTTTCAGCATGATGGTATTTTTATGGTTATACATGATGGTATTTTTATGATTTTTCAATTTTTTTTTTTTGATTATATTCAAATTAAATAAACAATGCATGCAGAAATGCAATAAATATGAAAGCAAAAATGCAATAAATAATGTAAATGGATGCAAAACACATACATATGCATAACCTCCCCAAACCAAAAACACACAATGTCCTCATTGTTTTCAACAAACAATAAGCAGCATAAAAAATATAGAGAAAAGGGTACGCAAAAAAAGGTGAATGCAAATGAATATAAATTAAATGGAAGCAAACTTACAAAATTATACTAGATAGACCTCCCCAAACCAGCAAACAACAAAGGGAGGTCGTGGCCAACTACCACTATTCAGCGACCCTTATCCAAATACGGGTAGGAGTAGGCGCTCAAGGCCCTTAAAATATTATCATAACTTTGTGCATGATCCTCACAAGATAATAAATAGTAAAAGGGAAAAATAAATACATATAGAATAAACCATTGCATCTTATCAATTTTCCCACGTTGACGCTGACAGTAAACAATCAGGATATTCCACTTAACAACAATAAGTTGAATGTTAATATTCCTATCACAAATGATCTCATATATGTCCGGTGGTCTACCTTTTGGTGAGTCATAATCATCAATCTCCTCAAATGCATTCTTTTTAAGAACAACCAAAGAAGATAGGTGGTCTTGATCGAGAGTTGAACTAACAATGGCTGGATGTGATTCAAACTCATCTAAGAATGCATAATTAATATTTGAGGAAAGAGGATTAAGCTCGGGTTTTGTTACCTCAATCATGCAAGAGGTGGACACCAACCTATTTACCGTATGGATCTCGTCAGTGATAAGGGTAAAGTCGCGTCTCCTTAATCAAAGTAATCCTAATTCACAACTAACTAATAGTCACCGGTAAGCAAGGTATCGAATCCACAGGGAAGCGGTAGTAGTCTAATCTGTTAAACTAGGTTTGTCTCTATAGTAACAATTTCGGGGTTTAAGATTTGTGTTCTAAACTAATGGCAAACAATAACAATAACTAATAGCAAACGATAATAATAAACGATTGAAAACAATAAGATTAAAGGTCTAGGGTCTCAGGTTCACTAGGATTATTGTTCAGGGGTAAGGGTGTAATCCACTATCATGCAATAAAGTTATCTAAGGTCACAAGATCGGCCGATTCAATTATGCCCTTTAGATCTACAACTCAACATGCGGTCGCTATCATTAAACGAGTTCTATTCAACTATCGTAGCCTATCTTAGTCTTAACCCGGTCGGTGTCAATCCTAATTCGCGAGACTAGTTAATTAATCCTGGCCAGTAATGAAACAACTATAATTAAAACGATAATCAAACGATAACCATGCAATTGCAATTCAATTAATTAGTCTACCCCTTCTAACAATCCTAGATCCCCTTTCAACCCTAGAAAGGAATTTAGCTACTCATAACAATATAAATAACAACAATAATAATTAAAGTAAACATGCTTAACAACAATGAAAGGATTAACAAAGAATAATTAAAGAACTAGAAGGTAATTAAATTGAATAACAAAGAAAGATTGAAGAATACCGATTACAAGTTGAACTAAGGACAATCGTCTTGATAATAAAATCCAGAGGCAAAGCAAAGAAAACTTGAGTTTCTAATATCAAAGCATACCTAATTATGAAAGACGAGCTTTCCTTGTATAATACAAATCTAATTAATTAAGTTAAACTAGTTTAGGAAAATACGAAAACCGTTGAAAAACTAGGTTGCTCGATCGAGCAAAGTGAATCTGCTCGATCGAGCAGAAATCATCACGACTCGATCGAGCAAGGGGCATCTGCTCGATCGAGCAGCCCTCAAAATGGCTCGTTTATTCGATTTTCTTCATTTATTCTCCATTGCTCTTGATTTCCGTGCCTAATCTTCTACGATTCGACTCCGCCATGCTTCATATCTACTCAAATAGCTCCAAATGCATCCAATCTGCATTAAAACATAATGGAAGCGGCATAATCGATATTCTAGCTAAAATAGCATAGAAATATGTGTATCTAAGGGAAAGACAGTAAATCGAGTTATATGTATCTAAGGGAAGCGTAAAATATGTGTATAAATAATGATCATCAGTCAATAGTAAGCTCTCGACCTTCCAAAGCAGCCTCTAACATATCCAACACAACGTCATTGGTTCCCGAGTCATCTGCACAAGCATCTAAAACAATCAAAGCCTTCAACGGGTCCCCTATCATGGAACACGAATAAACATTAGAAACCGACTAATCAGTGACATTTATAGCATAAGAAGTGTCCATAATAGCCTCACTGGCATCAAATATCTTCAGTTTGTCAAAAGTGGGCTCAATCACCATGTCTTTACTCTTATCGCTCACAAAAAGGGAAAATTGGGGCTTAACACTCTAAAGGGCAAACCACTCAAAAAATTCTAATACCTCATCGACGGGTTTCCCACTGAAGTCCCCCTTACCTATGGAGTTTAGGTATGCTTGTGTAGGGTCATTTATACCTTGGATAATAAACAGGCAAATTTGGAGGGAAGAAAAAACTCCATGATGTAGTGTATCAAGCCATTCCTTGATCCTGTCTATTTAAGTACCAAAACATTCGTTCTCATCCTGCGGGAATCTAATGGTAAATAGCATGAGAACGGTCTCAAGGAACGGAAGTTCCCTAAACCAAAAGACAAACTAAATAAAAAGCAAATAAAATAAATCGTCTCCCCGGCAACGGCACCAAAATTTGACAAGCTAAATCTCACACCTATCAAAGATAACCAACAGGCGTAAACTAATGCAGTAAAGGAAGTCGGGATCGTATCCACAGGGAGACTAAAGAAGTTCTATTTGCTAATTAATAGTCCGTCTAAGTAACAAATTTGGGGGTTTAAATTGTTTGTTATCTAAACTACAAGTAGTGAAGGAAAGAGAAATAAAGGGAGGAGAAATAAAGGAAGAAAGTGGATTAAAATATAATAAGAGAAATAACTAGGATATCGGGTTACCACGGTCAACGACGGTCAACTATAGAATTAAATGATTAACATAAACATGGTCTGAAAGGTAAGGAAAAGTTCATTTCGGTATACTATTCACCCTAGAATTACTAATTTAGCTTTCGCTCTAATTAGGGCATTCTATTGTTCGCTACAAGTCTCTACCTTTTCCAAATCTTACGATCTACGTCAAGGTTTAACAAACTAGTAGATCGGTCACATGCATTTAACCAATTTACTAACAATTTACGCAACGATTAACAATACAAACCAATAGTTATGACTCAACTAATAATCTAATAATTATACCGTCACATAACCGCGGTTCCCCTAAATCCCAGCATAGAAAAACTAGCTACTCATTATAGATCCAATGAAATTAACTATAACAATAAGTATTGAATTAAACATGATGGAATAAGATGAAAGAACAATTAACAATCTAATAAATTAAATAATAAATAGAAAGAACAAGGATAGAGGAATTAAGAAGAAAGAATTGAAAACTATAGGAGAAAGATTCAATACCAAAAGAAAAGGAAGAAAGATCGATTCCAAATTATTAGATCTAAAGTTGTTAAAAGGAACGTAGGATGTTTAACAGTGTGAAAAAGATAACCTAATTATTCTGTCTTATAAGGCTTAAATACTAAATCCATAAGTTAGAGTAATTAAGTAACTAATGGGCCAGAGCCACGAAATAACCGTCTGATACTAGAATTAGTCGATCGACCAAATGGTCTAGTCGATCGACTAAAAAGAATGTCATGATGATTTTAGTCGATCGACTAATGAGCCCTGTCGATCGACTAAATTCTTCAAAAGGTCAATCGACAACTTCAGCTAGTCGATCGACTAAAAGTCTGGCGAATTTCCTGCAATGCGCACCGAACATCAAGAGGCCGCCATTTCTTCGTTACTTGGTCAAATCATGCATTTTTGGTGGCGTTGTAAAGTTAAGAGGATAAGATTTCAACTCCAATTGGAATAACTGGATTAGAAATTTTAGATCTTGAGATATGGGTCTTCAAAGTTGACACTAGTGACATAAGGCTCTTGAAATTCCTTCAAACTTACTTTGTTGATAGGATTTGGCTTGCATTTTCTCTTTTTTGGGTAATAATCTATAAAACTACAACACAACCCAAAGTAGAAAATAGAGGAATAATATAGCTAAAAGCTACGTAATAAGCATAGAAATGCGTGTCAAATAAGAGAATAAACGCATATGCAAGACACGCATCAACTACTCACAAATAAGAAAAGAGGGAACATCACCACACTTAGCTCAAAATAGAAAGAGCGAACAACATGGTTAATTGGGGGGAGTATCTTTTTAATATTTTTTTTTCAATTATTTTCAACTGTGTGTGAAACGATATTGTGATGGCGATTTGGTGATAGCAAAAATTATTAATTACACATAACTATAATTGTAATATTTAAGATAAGATATGTGTAATTGAATATGGAAAATTATGATTCTTATATGAAATGGAAAATTCTGATTCTTATGTAGTTGAATATAGGAAATCGTTATTTTCAGCAATAATAATTACACATTTTAAGCGAGATTGTGCGTGGGCCTGAATTTTCAGCAAAGATAATTACAAAAAAAAGGAGCATTGATTGAGTATGCACAATATTTTTTAGCAAGCAATTTGAGCGGGAAAGTATTAAGAGCTCTTAATCTTTTAGTTATAGGAGGATTTGAGTTTTGCTTGATCTTGTTACTCGTGTGGCTTAAAAAAGCCTGACTTATAATTATTTAGTCGAAAATTAACATAGAATTGGTGAAATTACACATTGTTACACCCATTTTACATTTAGTTTAACCCGTGCATATCTAAAAATAAAAACTTTGACCCAATTTTCATGTAGTACAGATTGAGCGTTATTAGACTGAACAACCCGTGAATATCTAAAATTACGTAATTATTCTTTCAGTATTATTATTATTGCTCTTTCCTTCCTTCCTTCTTCCACTCCTCGCTCCATTCTCCTCTCTTATTCTAATTTCCTTTGGTTTTTCATTGTTTACCAATGTACCGAAAAATTGCCGACACTAATGTTATCTACCTTTTCCTTAGAATCTTCCTTCTCACGTTCTCTTTTTACCATTTCACAATATGTTAAACTAAATTCATGCCCGGGTTTTGCTCGGATTATAACTTAACAGTGGCGTTAAAATATTTATCACGATAGTAGCCACTTGAAAAGCATAGCTTTTATAATCACAATATCTAAGTTGATGCGTAACTTACCACAATTTTGATTGCGTTATAAAGACTAAGTTTTAAAGGGTGTTGCGATATATCGTCGACGTTTTTAAAAATAAAAATAAAAAAGACGAACACTACCCTTACACACTCTCTTTTTCTCATCTTTTAATTATTTTCTCCCAAATTCACCCAAAACCAATTGTGGATGAGGCAAGACGGAATTAGGAGCGAGAAACCGTCATATATATGAAGAATGGAAGAAAAAGAAGAAGAGAAGAAAAGGGGGGAGGGGAAGGGAGTCGGCTGACCGCCGCCGGCCGGCCAACCGGCTGAGCACCATCTGTAATACTCCGTATTTGTATGTGTTGGGGGCTCGACCGAGTACACTATGTACTCGGCCGAGTATAGGCTACTCGGCCGAGTGAAATTGGCCGGTGTCTTTTGGGTGGTTCTTATCTCGCGTACTTGGCCGAGTGACATCGACACTCGACCGAGTGACTCGTACTCGACCGAGTACGACGGTTTTCGAGGTTATATCGTACGAGTAATTAAAGGGTTAGTATGAGGAATTAGTTTCATAATCAGTTTTACGCTTTCATAATTACAAACCCTAGTTTCCAAATGCTCTCTATTTGTCAAGTACCCTTTGATCATCTCTTGCTGGATTCGATTGTTTTCATTGCCTTGATTGATTACCTGGGTAAGTATGCCTGTTTATGATTTATTTGTGATTATTGTAGTAACCCTAATTGAATTGGGGGAAAGGGAATGAACTTTGTGTTGATTATATGATTGTTGATTGTTTAAGAGGGGACTTCATAGAAGAACACTTCTGATTACTTGTGCTATTTGCGGATTTTCAATAAGGTAAGGTTTCCCTACTCAGTGTTGCATTACTAATTGATGTGATAAGATGTTATGATTCTTGTTATGTGATTGATGATGGTGTTGATGGAGTTCGGGTTTAGGGTTGTTGATGATGGTTACTATGTTACTATGGTTACTATGATTGGTGATTCCGTTGGGAGACAGATCACACCCCGAATTCGCCCCCGTGGTTATCCCGCCACGTGGGGTATGTGCACATTAATGATCCGGGTTCTCACGCTCCGGTGAGAGGGGCTGTCGACGCCTGTGCCTGCGGTTCAGGGTCAATAGGCTGGTAACCCGAGTCTACTGAGGTGTCCGCTGCAGTGGCCCTCTGGTTTCACTTTCTCTTGTGCTTATCTTGTACGTTGGTCGGTATATGCGAATACTGACCCTTTTACTGTTTTACAAAACAGATGTGATCTATTGGGGAATGGTGAGCAGGTGATCGCATGTAATATATAGCGATGCGTTGGGATGAGGATGAGATTACCATGCTGTGTCTAGCTTCCGCTTAGCAGTTCTGGAGTATTGCATTGACTAGTTATTTATAATAAATTATCGTTTGTTTGGATTATGTATTTGACATTTAAATAATTATTAATAAAGTATGTTTCCTTTATCGCTTGAGTTGATATATATACTACCTTGGGCAACCGAGATGGTAGCACTCTCATGTGCTAAGGGGGTCTTGTAAGGCACCTTGGTGTATGAGGGTGTTACAAAGTGGTAACAGAGCGATCAATTTTGGAACCTAAACCCAATGAACCTAATGAACTAGGGCTGTCTAATAAAAATAACCCAGGTAGGAGTAATAGGGAGCTACCGCAAAGATTCGGGAGACATCCCGGAATCGCACTCTTGCCCATATAGCTCTTACTTGGTCACAAGGGAAGTGTCGGGGCGTTATAAGCATTTGATGTGTTTATCAAGTTGTTGTTTTCGCTGATATAGTGTCAATTCACCCTTCTTTCCACCCCTTTTTGGCTCGTTTTGCTTGCCTTTATCGCTCCCTAAGAGCGTTTCTATGTGTTTTACCTTCTACTAGCATATTTCTCGCTTTTATCGTGTTTTTGTATGTAAACCGTCATTTGGGGCGAGTTCTACCCAATTTTGATCGACAAAAGAGAAGGTACATCACACTGAGGGCCCACGGCATGTCCTAGGGGGCCCCACATACCATTGGGTGCCCTACTTGGCGTACCCGAGTCATCCAGAGTCAAGGCGAGCTAAACCGAGAGAAGTTGACAAAGTTATATCAAGGGAACAAGGAGGAAAGACCTTTCACGGGCGTGAAGTACATCTCACGGCTGTGAGATTCCTTCCAAAGAATGATGATTTTCGAGACACACAGTTCACGATCGTGAAACACAGCTCACGGTCGTGAAACACAGTTCACGTTCGTGAAACTCAGCTCGCGGTCGTGAAACAGGTCGCGGTCGTGAAACTCAACTCGCGGTCGTGAAACTCAACTCGCGGTCGTGAAACTCAGCTCGCGGTCGTGAAAGTCATTTTACGGTCGTGACTTGATCGTGAAAAGTCTCTGCCACATTAGTGCACATATCTCACGACCGTGAAAGGTGTTTCACGGTCGTGAGACAGCTTTCACGACCGTGAAACACCTTTCACGGTCGTGACCTTGCCAGTCCATGAAGTCTTTCAAAGCCCATCTTTCCTCCATTTTGTAAACCTATAAATAGATCCTTTTGTTTAATTAGAGGGCACGAAACCCTAGACTCAAAATTAGTTAGATTATATTAGATTAGTCCTCCTAATTAGTTTAATCTTTTCTCAATTACTCTTTAATTAGTTTTAGATCTAGTCATGTAATTGGATTTCTTGGTTTTGTACTTGAAGATTGGTGACAAAGTCTTCTCCTTTGTTCAAGATTTCCTCTTTTATTGTTTATCTTTTGCCTTAATTAGTTGGTATATCTTCTTAATCCCTTTTCCTATACTTGCTAATCTTGTCATTTCATTACATGTTTTGTTTCCTTCTTATCAATATGTCTTGTCTTAGTTTTATATCTTATTCTTCCATATTCCTCATGTTAAGTAGTGAGTAGTGATGAATCTAGGGTTAGTGGGGGATAATGGGTTTTAATGAGGGTTAATCTTTGTTTGTTGGGTTGATTTGTTGATTAATTGTCTTTCTTCCAACTTATGCATACCACATGTTTGATGAAATGCTTGCTTGACAAACTTGCATGATTCATGTTTATTATACATTTCCGTAAGATCGACGCGTGTCAAAATGGCGCCGTTGCCGGGGACGGTGCGATGTATTTGATATGCTTTATAGACTTTTCTAGTTGTGCTTGTTTGCCTTGAGGAACTTTGTTTCTCAATGTTATTTCTAACCCTTTTATTTAGTTTCTTTGTTTGTAGTTTTCTTTTATTTGCATAATCTTCAATGATGACACAAAGCATTCAACAAGAAGAGTATGGGCAAGGTGAAGCTTTTGGCTATGACTCCCATGAGTGTAGAGGGTTTGTTGAGCAAGATAACATATTCTCATCCTATATCTCACATAATGAAAGTCCAAGCTACTTCTCCTTATGAAATCCCCCATGTCCAACCTCCACAACAACAACAATTCCAAACTACTTACAACCACCCACAAAATCATCCACCTTTCTTCCCACAACAAGTTGACAACCATGAACTTGATGAGCAAAGTTTAATCCTTCAACTTATGCGAATGAAAGAATAAGCCCAAGCAAGGGACATGGTTCTCAATGAAATTGTAGCCCATGGGAGAATGTTGGCTACTAAATTAGCTCAATTGCAAGCCGACCAAGAGATTGATGAGGAACGAGAGGAAAACGGAAAGATGGATAACAATGAGACATTTCCTCTTGATTCTTGCCACGCACCCTCAACAAATGATGTGGGAAAGACTTATGATTCCCCTTGGGGAGGAGTTTTGATAGTGGATGATAGTGACGATGATGATGAGTATATGCTTAATTGTGTAGAAAGTGTTTTGACTCCTTCATCTCCTCTTTCTTGTGTGACAATGAGCCTTTCGCCCATTGAGTTTAATGATACCGAGGCAATGGAGAGTGGTGAAATAAAAGATTCAAGTGAAACCTCCCTTTTTGATGATGCCTTTTCAAAGGAAGAGGAGTTAAATGATAATGGAGAAATGGAGGATGGGGTAATAGAAAACTTGAATGAATTTTCCCTCTTTGAAGACTCAATCTCTAGTGAGGATGAATGTGAAGCGAATTATGAGCCAAATACTCTTCCTCCCCCTACTTGGGATGTTTATAATGACGATGAGGAAGACCCTTTGCCTCAGTTTTCTTTTATAACCCATGAAGGGGGTTTGTGTGTCATGGAAACTTGTGAAGGTGAAAGGAGAAGTTTTAAGCCCCCAAAAGAGCATGAGTCGTGTTTTCTACCTTTTATTGACAAAGGTTGTAACTTGATTGGTATTAAGCACCACAAAAGCCTAAGTGTCGTGGCCAACTTGGATTGGATATGGGTCTACTTTGTGTCAAAATGGACAAAGCCTTACTTGTGCTTGTTCGAAGCTTACGCCCAAGCCTTTGATCGATTATTAAGAGCATTAAGTGGCATGGACAATGTCAATGAAGAATCGTTCCAACAAAATCGGCTACTTGATTGAGTTTGGTGGAGTCCTCACCATAACCACCGTTTGTATATACTTTTTCACTTACCTTTGCATTGCATATTAGTTCTTTTTATCTTAATTCTCCTTTGAGTCTTAGAGGCTATGCCTCGAATGGTTTGGGGAGGTTAAGATTGTACCTCACGTAGTTGCACTTTTAGGTGCCAATTTTGGACTTTCCCGTGGTAGGTACCCCATGAGGGGCATTGCATTTTTGCACATTACCACCACAACGGGACTCTAGATTAGCATATACTTTAGCTTGCATTCACTTAGATCATGCACTTTGTATTATATCACTTTGCATTTAGTTTTAGGAATATTGATTAGTTCATGCATTTCATATAGAATTATTTCATTTGCATAACTAACCCTCTTGTACATATTGTTTTTATTGTGAATATTTCTCAAAAATCAAAAACCCAAAAACAAGTTTTTATTTTTCAAAATATTTAAAAAACACAAAAACATGTTCTTTTCCTTATAGAAAATCATTCAAAAACTCCAAAAACATGTCTTTCTTTACTTTCAATAATCCTATTTCATACATTGAGGACAATGTATGTATGTTCCTATGTGGGGGATGGGAAACTATCTTCATAGTTTGAAAAATTTGAAAACAATCCAAAAACATGTTTTATTTTGCATTTAAAATCATTCAAAAATCCAAAAAAATTGAAAAAGTTTGAAAAATCCTAAAAATTAGCTTGTATATATCTTAGTTTGTGTATATATTTGCATTGTTTTCTTCTAACCTCCATACATAGGTCCGCTACACATCGCTAAGAAACGTATTGAAGGGATTAAGAAGACCGCCATGGTATGATCGCTCATATTCATTCCCCTTCTTTCTTTCTCTACTTCTTACCATTTGAGAAGTTTTGGAGGAGTTTGTTGATGATTGCGGTGTGGATTTTGATGAATTGGCGGTTTTGTGACTTATGTGCTGTTAGGGGGTTTCATTAGATTAATTGTCACGTAGTTCACTAGAGCATTTGCATTAGTTTGTATATATGTTGCTTAATTCTAGATCATAGCATATAATTGCATTTAGGAGAACTTTTTAAAATGCCTAATTTGGAAATTGAACAACTTTGGATAGGCCTTTGTAGATACTTTTTTTTGCTTAGCACTTTACCTATTAAAATAGATTTTGAAACACCCTTTAATGTGTATTTTTAGTATAATTTTCGCACCGTTTCCTAGAGCCTAGTCAAGGGCTTGCATTTACCATCTCGACCATCCCCATGGTGTGAAAATTCCTTGGTGAACGCTTTCCTAGGTGACTCTCGATGCCATGTAATTTTCCAATCATCACATTTCACTACATTTGACAAAAAGGAAATTCTTCCATCACAAGTCCAAAAATTGAGTTCAAACAAATTGAAAAAGAAAAGCTTGAAATTTTTCATATCTTTGCCTTAGTCCTAGCTTAGGGAATGCATACGGAGACTTCTAGGTTCTTTTAGAGTACCCTCACTACATATGGGGTCGCTCTCGATGTCGCTACGTTGAGGATTTGTCTATTGTTGGTCTCCGCCGCACACCTTTCGCTAGAATATCTTGCTCCCAAAAAGGCACCTAAATCAAGCAAAATCAAAAACAAAAAGAAAAAGAAATCAAATAAGAACTCAAACATCTCGTTTCCTTACCTTTTTGATGATTACTCCTACGTTACATGGCTGAGAGGGGACGACCCTTCCTTTCACTTAGGTGAGAGGCGGAATTCCGATCCTACAGTGTCTTCTAACACCATGGGGCCCTCACTTTCCATCCTGCCTTATCACCCTTGACAAAGCATTCTAGTGAACGTGAACGTGAACGAGGAGGTGATTCATCTCTATATTCTTAGGCTTAGTTCTTTGTAAAACTAGGGACTACATAGAGGTTTGCATGCTTGAATCGTTTCCATTTTGGATGAATCCCGGCACATGGATGAGGCTTGTTGCTATTTACTTTTGTTGATGCATTCCTATTTGTTTTGTGCGCTTTATTGATTAGAATGCATCGGGATTTTGGCAAGAACCCACTTTCCTTGCAAGAAGGTATCCTACCTCATGGATACCTTATTGTGAGTTAAAGGGACGGAGCAAGGCCCGTTAATTGCCTTGTATCAGTTAGATTTTTAGCACAGTTAAAAAAGGGTAGTGACTTTGTTTATCCTTACTCGGGACGATTAAGGGTTTGGTTTAGGGAGATTTGATATAGTGTCAATTCACCCTACTTTCCACCCCATTTTGGCTCTTTTTGCTTGCCTTTAACGCTCCCTAAGAGCGTTTCTATGTGTTTTACCTTCTACTAGCATATTTCTCGCTTTTATCGTGTTTTTGTATGTAAACCGTCATTTGGGGCGAGTTCTACCCAATTTTGATCGACAAAAGAGAAGGTACATCACACTGAGGGCCCACGGCATGTCCTAGGGGGCCCCACATACCATTGGGTGCCCTACTTGGCGTACCCGAGTCATCCAGAGTCAAGGCGAGCTAAACCGAGAGAAGTTGACAAAGTTATATCAAGGGAACAAGGAGGAAAGACCTTTCACGGGCGTGAAGTACATCTCACGGCCGTGAGATTCCTTCCAAAGAATGATGATTTTCGAGACACACAGTTCACGATCGTGAAACACAGCTCACGGTCGTGAAACACAGTTCACGTTCGTGAAACTCAGCTCGCGGTCGTGAAACAGGTCGCGGTCGTGAAACTCAACTCGCGGTCGTGAAACTCAACTCGCGGTCGTGAAACTCAGCTCGCGGTCGTGAAAGTCATTTTACGGTCGTGACTTGATCGTGAAAAGTCTCTGCTACATTAGTGCACATATCTCACGACCGTGAAAGGTGTTTCACGGTCGTGAGACAGCTTTCACGACCGTGAAACACCTTTCACGGTCGTGACCTTGCCAATCCATGAAGTCTTTCAAAGCCCATCTTTCCTCCATTTTGTAAACCTATAAATAGATCCTTTTGTTTAATTAGAGGGCACGAAACCCTAGACTCAAAATTAGTTAGATTATATTAGATTAGTCCTCCTAATTAGTTTAATCTTTTCTCAATTACTCTTTAATTAGTTTTAGATCTAGTCATGTAATTGGATTTCTTGGTTTTGTACTTGAAGATTGGTGACAAAGTCTTCTCCTTTGTTCAAGATTTCCTCTTTTATTGTTTATCTTTTGCCTTAATTAGTTGGTATATCTTCTTAATCCCTTTTCCTATACTTGCTAATCTTGTCATTTCATTACATGTTTTGTTTCCTTCTTATCAATATGTCTTGTCTTAGTTTTATATCTTATTCTTCCATATTCCTCATGTTAAGTAGTGAGTAGTGATGAATCTAGGGTTAGTGGGGGATAATGGGTTTTAATGAGGGTTAATCTTTGTTTGTTGGGTTGATTTGTTGATTAATTGTCTTTCTTCCAACTTATGCATACCACATGTTTGATGAAATGCTTGCTTGACAAACTTGCATGATTCATGTTTATTATACATTTCCGTAAGATCGACGCGTGTCAAAATGGCGCCGTTGCCGGGGACGGTGCGATGTATTTGATATGCTTTATAGACTTTTCTAGTTGTGCTTGTTTGCCTTGAGGAACTTTGTTTCTCAATGTTATTTCTAACCCTTTTATTTAGTTTCTTTGTTTGTAGTTTTCTTTTATTTGCATAATCTTCAATGATGACACAAAGCATTCAACAAGAAGAGTATGGGCAAGGTGAAGCTTTTGGCTATGACTCCCATGAGTGTAGAGGGTTTGTTGAGCAAGATAACATATTCCCATCCTATATCTCACATAATGAAAGTCCAAGCTACTACCCCGTCTCTCCTTATGAAATCCTCCATGTCCAACCTCCACAACAACAACAATTCCAAACTACTTACAACCACCCACAAAATCAACCACCCTTCTTCCCACAACAAGTTGACAACCATGAATTTGATGAGAAAAGTTTAAACTTTCAACTTATGCGAATAAAAGAAGAAGCCCCAGCAAGGGACATGGTTCTGAATGAAATTGTAGCCCATGGGAGAATGTTGGCTACTAAATTAGCTCAATTGCAAGCCGACCAAGAGCTTGATGAAGAACGAGAGGAAAATGGCAAGATGGATGACACCAAGACATTTCCTCTTGCTTGTTGCCACATACCCTCAACGAATGATATGGGAAAGACTTATGATTCCCCTTGGGGAGGAGTTTCTATAAAGGATGATAGTGACGATGATAATGAGTATATGCTTGATTGTGTAGAACGTGTTTTGACTCCTTCATCTCCTCTTTCTTGTGTGATAATGAGCCTTTCTTCCATTGAGTTTGATGATACTGGGGCAATGGAGAGTGGTGAAATAAAAGATTCGAGTGAAACCTCCCTTTTTGATGATGCCTTTTCAAAGGAAGGGGAGTTAAATGATAATGGAGAAATGGAGGATGGGGTAATAGAAAACTTGAATGAATTTTCCCTCTTTGAAGACTCAATCTCTAGTGAGGATGAATGTGAAGCGAATTATGAGCCAACTACTCTTCCTCCCCCTACTTGGGATGTTTATAATGACGATCAGGAAGACCCTTTGCCTCACTTTTCTTTTATAACCCATGAAGGGGGTTTGTGTGTCATGGAAACTTGTGAAGGTGAAAGGAGGAGTTTTAAGCCCCCAAAAGAGCATGAGTCGTGTTTTCTACCTTTTATTGACAAAGGTTGTGACTTGATTGGTATTAAGCACCACAAAGGCCTAAGTGTCGTGGCCAAGTTGGATTGGATATGGGTCTACTTTGTATCGAAATGGACAAAGCCTTACTTGTGCTTGTTCGAAGCTTACGCCTAAGCCTTTGATCGATTATTAAGAGCATTAAGTGGCATGGACAATGTCAATGAAGAATCGTTCCAACAAAATCGGCTACTTGATTGAGTTTGGTGGAGTCCTCACCATAACCACCGTTTGTATATACTTTTTCACTTACCTTTGCATTGCATATTAGTTCTTTTTATCTTAATTCTCCTTTGAGTCTTAGAGGCTATGCCTCGAATGGTTTGGGGAGGTTAAGATTGTACCTCACGTAGTTGCACTTTTAGGTGCCAATTTTGGACTTTCCCGTGGTAGGTACCCCATGAGGGGCATTGCATTTTTGCACATTACCACCACAACGGGACTCTAGATTAGCATATACTTTAGCTTGCATTCACTTAGATCATGCACTTTGTATTATATCACTTTGCATTTAGTTTTAGGAATATTGATTAGTTCATGCATTTCATATAGAATTATTTCATTTGCATAACTAACCCTCTTGTACATATTGTTTTTATTGTGAATATTTCTCAAAAATCAAAAACCCAAAAACAAGTTTTTATTTTTCAAAATATTTAAAAAACACAAAAACATGTTCTTTTCCTTATAGAAAATCATTCAAAAACTCCAAAAACATGTCTTTCTTTACTTTCAATAATCCTATTTCATACATTGAGGACAATGTATGTATGTTCCTATGTGGGGGATGGGAAACTATCTTCATAGTTTGAAAAATTTGAAAACAATCCAAAAACATGTTTTATTTTGCATTTAAAATCATTCAAAAATCCAAAAAAATTGAAAAAGTTTGAAAAATCCTAAAAATTAGCTTGTATATATCTTAGTTTGTGTATATATTTGCATTGTTTTCTTCTAACCTCCATACATAGGTCCGCTACACATCGCTAAGAAACGTATTGAAGGGATTAAGAAGACCGCCATGGTATGATCGCTCATATTCATTCCCCTTCTTTCTTTCTCTACTTCTTACCATTTGAGAAGTTTTGGAGGAGTTTGTTGATGATTGCGGTGTGGATTTTGATGAATTGGCGGTTTTGTGACTTATGTGCTGTTAGGGGGTTTCATTAGATTAATTGTCACGTAGTTCACTAGAGCATTTGTATTAGTTTGTATATATGTTGCTTAATTCTAGATCATAGCATATAGTTGCATTTAGGAGAACTTTTTAAAATGCCTAATTTGGAAATTTAACAACTTTGGATAGGCCTTTGTAGATACTTTTTTTGCTTAGCACTTTACCTATTAAAATAGATTTTGAAACACCCTTTAATGTGTATTTTTAGTATAATTTTCGCACCGTTTCCTAGAGCCTAGTCAAGGGCTTGCATTTACCATCTCGACCATCCCCATGGTGTGAAAATTCCTTGGTGAACGCTTTCCTAGGTGACTCT
The DNA here is from genome assembly GCA_022085475.1 of Heliosperma pusillum. NCBI lineage: Eukaryota > Viridiplantae > Streptophyta > Magnoliopsida > Caryophyllales > Caryophyllaceae > Heliosperma > Heliosperma pusillum. Next base: position 53,165 of record JAIUZE010070955.1, read on the forward strand.
CGAGGCCATGTAATTTTCCAATCATCACATTTCACTACATTTGACAAAAAGGAAATTCTTCCATCACAAGTCCAAAAATTGAGTTCAAACAAATTGAAAAAGAAAAGCTTGAAATTTTTCATATCTTTGCCTTAGTCCTAGCTTAGGGAATGCATACGGAGACTTCTAGGTTCTTTTAGAGTACCCTCACTACATATGGGGTCGCTCTCGATGTCGCTACGTTGAGGATTTGTCTATTGTTGGTCTCCGCCGCACACCTTTCGCTAGAATATCTTGCTCCCAAAAAGGCACCTAAATCAAGCAAAATCAAAAACAAAAAGAAAAAGAAATCAAATAAGAACTCAAACATCTCGTTTCCTTACCTTTTTGATGATTACTCCTACGTTACATGGCTGAGAGGGGACGACCCTTCCTTTCACTTAGGTGAGAGGCGGAATTCCGATCCTACAGTGTCTTCTAACACCATGGGGCCCTCACTTTCCATCCTGCCTTATCACCCTTGACAAAGCATTCTAGTGAACGTGAACGTGAACGAGGAGGTGATTCATCTCTATATTCTTAGGCTTAGTTCTTTGTAAAACTAGGGACTACATAGAGGTTTGCATGCTTGAATCGTTTCCATTTTGGATGAATCCCGGCACATGGATGAGGCTTGTTGCTATTTACTTTTGTTGATGCATTCCTATTTGTTTTGTGCGCTTTATTGATTAGAATGCATCGGGATTTTGGCAAGAACCCACTTTCCTTGCAAGAAGGTATCCTACCTCATGGATACCTTATTGTGAGTTAAAGGGACGGAGCAAGGCCCGTTAATTGCCTTGTATCAGTTAGATTTTTAGCACAGTTAAAAAAGGGTAGTGACTTTGTTTATCCTTACTCGGGACGATTAAGGGTTTGGTTTAGGGAGATTTGATATAGTGTCAATTCACCCTACTTTCCACCCCATTTTGGCTCTTTTTGCTTGCCTTTAACGCTCCCTAAGAGCGTTTCTATGTGTTTTACCTTCTACTAGCATATTTCTCGCTTTTATCGTGTTTTTGTATGTAAACCGTCATTTGGGGCGAGTTCTACCCAATTTTGATCGACAAAAGAGAAGGTACATCACACTGAGGGCCCACGGCATGTCCTAGGGGGCCCCACATACCATTGGGTGCCCTACTTGGCGTACCCGAGTCATCCAGAGTCAAGGCGAGCTAAACCGAGAGAAGTTGACAAAGTTATATCAAGGGAACAAGGAGGAAAGACCTTTCACGGGCGTGAAGTACATCTCACGGCCGTGAGATTCCTTCCAAAGAATGATGATTTTCGAGACACACAGTTCACGATCGTGAAACACAGCTCACGGTCGTGAAACACAGTTCACGTTCGTGAAACTCAGCTCGCGGTCGTGAAACAGGTCGCGGTCGTGAAACTCAACTCGCGGTCGTGAAACTCAACTCGCGGTCGTGAAACTCAGCTCGCGGTCGTGAAAGTCATTTTACGGTCGTGACTTGATCGTGAAAAGTCTCTGCTACATTAGTGCACATATCTCACGACCGTGAAAGGTGTTTCACGGTCGTGAGACAGCTTTCACGACCGTGAAACACCTTTCACGGTCGTGACCTTGCCAGTCCATGATGTCTTTCAAAGCCCATCTTTCCTCCATTTTGTAAACCTATAAATAGATCCTTTTGTTTAATTAGAGGGCACGAAACCCTAGACTCAAAATTAGTTAGATTATATTAGAGTAGTCCTCCTAATTAGTTTAATCTTTTCTCAATTACTCTTTAATTAGTTTTAGATCTAGTCATGTAATTGGATTTCTTGGTTTTGTACCTGAAGATTGGTGACAAAGTCTTCTCGTTTGTTCAAGATTTCCTCTTTTATTGTTTATCTTTTGCCTTAATTAGTTGGTATATCTTCTTAATCCCTTTTCCTATACTTGCTAATCTTGTCATTTCATTACATGTTTTGTTTCCTTCTTATCAATATGTCTTGTCTTAGTTTTATATCTTATTCTTCCATATTCCTCATGTTAAGTAGTGAGTAGTGATGAATCTAGGGTTAGTGGGGGATAATGGGTTTTAATGAGGGTTAATCTTTGTTTGTTGGGTTGATTTGTTGATTAATTGTCTTTCTTCCAACTTATGCATACCACATGTTTGATGAAATGCTTGCTTGACAAACTTGCATGATTCATGTTTATTATACATTTCCGTAAGATCGATAGCCTCGGAATATGTTAGGATTTTCAAAAAGTTGGTATATCGACCTTGTGTACGCGAGAGCTAGCTTGGTTCGGTAAATGGGAGGGATTGTAAGATCGAGAGCCTCAATCTACCGCGCCCAAGTTTGACTACCCATTAACTATGAACCCGACTCACTAGAACCCAAATTACCCATTTGAACCCACCGATCCTAGACTTTGTTTTTATTGCTTGTTATTTGATTATCTTAGTTTTGTCTTACTTTCCTACTTATTTGCATTTACTCAATGTTCTTAGATTAGTTAAAAATCCACTTCTATTTCGTGACACTCCTTGAGCATAGCTAGTCTAGACTTTAGCAAATCGAATACCCACCGTTCCTATGGACCAACCTTGACTTGCCACCGTGCTTAGTCTTGTTATAAATATCGTTTGACACACCGTAACGACACGTGTCAGTAGCGATGATGTAAACTATGAAGGATGATGAGAATGAATGGAAGTGATGAATTGTATCATGTGTGTATCACATGAGGATGACATGAATTGCAACGGGAGTATGTGACCAAGCCAAGACACGAGCCATGACACGAGCTCAAGACAAGACACAAACTCAAGACAAGACTCAACATCAAAACAACAACCTACATTCAGACAACACCATGACCAGTTATGACAATGTTCTATTCAGTCCAAGCCACAACCACTTCAAGCCTGCTAAGACAACACCACCACAACCAGAACAAAGCCTAGCCATCCACTTCCCAAGACTAGACCACAACAAAGCTCAGCCAACAGCCCAACAAACCCAACACAACAAAAACAGCCCCCAGCCAAAAAACAGCCTATCACAGCCTTTCTAAACAAGGTCCATGGGGCCCCACACAATCAAACAAGCCTAACCAACCCTCAAACCTATGTCTTGGGAAGGTCCTCTACAACTTTCCCCAGGACTTTCCCCCCTAGAAACAAACACACAAAAAGTTAGCTTAGGGACAACTACAAACTGTCCAGGAATTCAGCCTTTTGCAGTAGTTTAAATGTCACTATCAAACTTTCCTATTTTGAACAAACAAGCTCGAGGATCTTTTAGCAGACCCTTTGGCATTCATCCAACGTCAGTTGAGCTCAAGATTCAAGCCTGGAAGTCCACTCCTCCACCAGTTTCAACCTAAACAACCCCATTAAGGCAGATTGTCTCATTAGACTGCTTTTCTACTTTATTGCTTTAATTCTGAACAATGTAGCTGTTATTTCTGTTTCTTTTGCAAGCCAATTGCGGCCCTAGGATGTATTGAACGAGTAGGATGTAATCTCCTTGTCTATATAAGGCAATTTCCTAATGAATGAAAGACAGATTTGAAGTAAAACATAAAACTGAAACCTTGTTTCTGTTGCATCTCTTGGCTGTGTGCTTGAGACAACTTCCTTTGCTTTGTGCTTGGAAGTGAGCTTGGGTCCTTAGCTGTGTGCTGGGATCAAATTTCAACCCTCAATCATTGGCTTTGTGCTTTGGTTAAGGTCCTATCCTTGTTCTTTAACAATCAATTCAAACAGAAACAGAGTATTTGCAAAGTGTCTGAATCTCAATCAAATTGTCATTGTTTAGTTGTCTTTCTGAATAGTTTCAGTGCAAATTGGTTATCAGAGCTTTGGTTTGTGAGTTCATCTACCTAACTACATTAAAAACACAAAATACAACCATGAGTGAAGAGAGAATCACAGGTCTTGAAAACACAGTTCAAGATCTTGTCAGAACTGTAATGGAGGTCTCTAGATCTGTCAATGAACTCCTTGAGGGCCAACAGAACAATGATACAAGGGGAGGCAGAGGTCGAGGAAGAGGAGCACCTTTCCCACAAGGTGGAGTAAGGAGGAGACAACCTGTAGATCAGTTTGAAATGTCAGATTCAGATGGCTCAGATCACAGCTTCTCAGACACCAAGACAAAGATATCAAGGTAGAGATTCCTGACTTTCTAGGTAGCTTGAACCCTGATGATTTCTTAGATTGGCTAAGGTCTGTAGAAAGAGTCTTTGAGTTTAAAGGATACACTGATAGAAAGGCTTTTAAGGTTGCTATCATGAAACTAAAAGGCTATGCCTCACTGTGGTATGAAAACATGAAAACCTTGAGGGTTAGGGAAGGAAAAGAACCTGTAAAGTCATGGCTCAAACTGAAAAAGAAAATGAGAGCTAAGTTTGTCTCTAGGGACTACACTCAAGACATGTTCATTAAGCTTACTCACCTAAAGCAAGACCAAAGACCTTTAGAGTCCTACCTAAGAGACTTTGAACAACTCACTTTGCAATGTGAGGTTGTTGAGAAATCTGAACAAAAGATAGCAAGGTTCTTAGAGGGGTTGGATGAAAGGATAGCTAGCAAAGTCAGGCTACAAAACATATACTCCTTTGAGGAAGCTGTCAACTTGTCTTTAAGGGTAGAAAAATTGGGAAAAGGAAAGGCCAGTGCTTCTAAGACACCTTCCAGAACCCCCACCTTCAAACCTTTTGTAGGAGTTAAGATAGGAGAACCTGTGGTTCCTGTTAAGACTCCTTTCAACCTTGATAAAGGCAAGGCTGTTGAGGCAGGCCAAAGGAAGACTACCCCTCTCAAAAAGTGCTTTCAATGTCAAGGGTATGGACATTTTGCTAGAGAATGTCCATCTAAAAGGGCTCTGAGTACCCTAGAAGTAATCCATTGGGGAGATGATGAAGTGTTGGTCTGTGATGAAGAGATGGAAGAGCCTGAGGTAGAGGCTAGTGAGGAGTTGATAGAGCCTGATGCAGGGTTAAGTTTGGTAACATGGAGGGTAATGCATACTCAACCACAACCTTTGGAAGAGGACCAAAGACACCAGATCTTTAGGACCAGATGTACCATCAAGGGTAGAGTATGTAACCTCATTATTGATGGGGGAAGCTGCACTAATGTGGCCTCCAAAACACTGATAGACAAGCTAGCTCTACCCACCAAAGACCACCCCCTACCTTACAAACTCAGATGGCTAAACAAAGGGGCTGAGATCAAGGTGGATAAACAATGTGTTATACCTTTCTCAATTGGTAAAGGGTATGTGGATGAGAGTCTTTGTGATGTTCTACCTATGGATGCATGTCACCTTCTGCTTGGGAGACCATGGGAGTTTGATAGGGATGCCATACACCATGGGAGAGACAACACTTACACCTTCAAGTATGGGAAGAAGAAGATCACCCTAGCACCTTTACCACCTGCTTTAAAGATCAACCCAAACCCCATGAGTGAGGCTTCCAAAGAAGTCATGTTGATAAGTGAATCAGAAATAGCACAAGAGCTAAGTGAGCTACAACCTGTATACATATTGCTAGTCAAGGAGACTGGGATGAGTATCATTGATATCCCTGAAGAGGTCAAATCTATCCTAGAAAGTTATGGTGATGTCTTCCCTACTGAGCTTCCTAGTGGACTGCCACCACTTAGAGGGATAGAGCACCACATTGACCTAGTGCCTGGAGCTATCTTACCCAACAAGCCAGCCTACAGGAGTGACCCTAAGGCTACACAAGAGCTCCAACTTCAAGTAGGTGAACTACTCAACAAGGGCTATGTCAGAGAGTCCCTCAGTCCTTGTGCTGTACCAGCCTTGCTTGTGCCAAAGAAGGATGGGACTTGGCGTATGTGTATTGATAGTAGGGCCATCAACAACATTACCATCAAGTATAGGTTTCCCATACCTAGACTTAATGATATTCTGGATGAGCTAAGTGGGGCTCAAGTGTTCACTAAGATTGATCTGAGGCAGGGCTACCACCAAGTGAGGATAAGAGCAGGGGATGAATGGAAGACAGCTTTCAAGACTAAACATGGGCTCTATGAATGGCTGGTGATGCCTTTTGGGTTGTCTAATGCCCCTAGCACCTTCATGAGGTTGATGACAGAGGTCCTAAGGCCTTACTTAGGCAAGTGTGTAGTGGTTTACTTTGATGATATTCTTATTTACAGTTCAACTAAGGGAGAACATTTGCAACATCTGAAGTTGTTGTTTGAGGTCCTAAGAGAAAACAAGTTGTATGGCAAGCTAGAGAAGTGCACCTTCATGCAGCCTGAGGTTTACTTCCTTGGGTTCATCATCTCTAAGAAAGGGGTAGCAGTTGATCCTGAGAAAGTGCAAGCAATCAAGGAATGGCCCATTCCCCAAACTGTTACTGATGTAAGAAGTTTCCATGGATTGGCATCTTTCTATAGGAGGTTCATACAAGGGTTTAGTTCAATCATGGCCCCTATTACTGAGTGCATGAAGAAGGGAGAGTTCAAGTGGAATGAGAAGGCTGAAAGGTCCTTCAATCTGATCAAAGAGCTATTGTGCAAGTCTCCAATATTGGTTCTACCAGACTTTAACAAACTCTTTGAGGTAGAGTGTGATGCCAGTGGTCTTGGCATAGGAGCTGTGCTTACTCAAGAAAAGAAACCTGTGGCATACTTTAGTGAGAAGCTAAATGGGGCCAAGCTTAACTATTCCACATATGACAAGGAATTCTATGCCATTGTGAGGGCATTGAATCATTGGGGACACTACTTGAAGCCTAAGCCTTTTGTGCTTCATTCTGATCATGAGGCTCTCAAATACATCAATGGACAACACAAACTCAACCCCAGGCATGCCAAATGGGTAGAGTTCTTGCAATCCTTCTCATTCTCCAGCAAGTACATAGAAGGTAAGAACAATGTTGTAGCTGATGCATTGTCTAGAAGGTCTGTAATGTTGACCTTCATGGAGCAAAGGGTGTTGGGGTTTGAATTTATGAAAGAGCTCTATCAAGAGGACCCAGACTTCAAGCATGAATGGGAGGTACACCAAGAAGGGCAAGTCAAGAAAGGGAGCAAGTACACAGCTCAAGAAGGATACTTATTCTATGGAAACAAACTGTGTGTGCCTAAGGGACCTTATAGGGGACTACTGGTCAAAGAGGTTCACTCCAATGGCCTTGCTGGTCACTTTGGGGTACAGAAGACCTATGACATCTTACAAGATCAGTTCTATTGGCCTAAGATGCTCAGTGATGTGCAAGATGCCCTCAAAAGATGCAGATCTTGTCAACTAGCCAAGGCACACTTTCAAGCAGGCCCTTACACAACCACTTCCAGTACCCAACAAGCCATGGGAAGACCTCAGTATGGACTTTATTGTAGCCTTACCTAGAACTCAAAGGGGAAAAGATTCAATCATGGTGGTTGTAGATAGATTCAGCAAGATGGCACATTTCATTGCTTGTAAGAAGACTGAGGATGCATTGGGGGTAGCTGAACTATACTTTAGGGAGGTTGTCAAGTTACATGGGGTCCCTAGAAGCATTGTCTCAGATAGAGACACAAAGTTCATGAGCCATTTCTGGAGAACCTTGTGGAAGCTGTTGAAGACCAGGTTATTGTTTAGTACTTCTCACCATCCCCAAACTGATGGGCAGACAGAAGTCACTAACAGAACACTAGGGAAGATCTTAAGGAGCATTGTTTCTAAGTCATTGAAAGATTGGGACCTCAAGCTAGCACAAGCTGAATTTGCCTTCAACAGAGCTCCCTCCAGCAGCACAGGTAAAAGTCCTTTTGAAACAGTTTATGGCACTAATCCTCTCATGCCTACAGACCTAGCACCAGTCAAAGGAAACAAGGCAAGCTATGATGCAAAGAAAAGAGTTGAGCAAATGATACAGATTCATGAGCAAGTCAAGAAGCAGATTGAAAGGTCCAATGAGTTGTACAAAGCTAGGTCCAAGGGGCCTAAGAAAGCAAGGGAATTCAAGGCAGGGGATCTTGTATGGTTGCATTTAAGAAAAGAGAGATTTCCAGACAAGAGGAGAAACAAGCTCATGCCAAGAGCTGATGGACCATTTGAGATATTGGAGAAGATAGGCACAAATGCTTACAAGGTGGATCTACCAGGAAGCTATGGTGTACATGGTACTTTCAATGTTGGAGACCTGAGTCCCTACCATGGTGAATCAGATGATGAAGGTGAGGAAGATTTGAGGGCAAATCCTTTTCAAGAAAGGGAGGTTGCAACCGGAGTATGTGACCAAGCCAAGACACGAGCCATGACACGAGCTCAAGACAAGACACAAACTCAAGACAAGACTCAACATCAAAACAACAACACCCATTCAGACAACACCATGACCAGCTATGACAATGTTCTATTCAGTCCAAGCCCCAACCACTTCAAGCCTGCTAAGACAACACCACCACAACTAGAACAAAGCCTAGCCATCCACTTCCCAAGACTAAGCCACAACAAAGCTCAGCCAACAGCCCAACAAACCCAACACAACAAAAACAGCCCCCAGCCAAAAACAGCCTATCACAGCCTTTCTAAACAAGGTCCATGGGGCCCCACACAATCAAACAAGCCTAACCAACCCTCAAACCTATGTCTTGGGAAGGTCCTCTACAACTTTCCCCAGGACTTACCTCCCAAGAAACAAACACACGAAGAGTTAGATTAGGGACAACTTCAGACTGTCCAGATTTCAGCCTTTTGCAGTAGTTAACATGTCACTATCAAACTTTCCTTTTATGATCAAAAAAACTCGAGGGCCTTTTAGAAGGACCTTTGGCATCCATCCCACTTCAGTTGAGCTCAAGAATCAAGCTCAAAAGTCCACCCCTCCACCAGTTTCAACCCCAACAAACCCATTAAGGCAGATTGTCCTATTAGAATTACTTTTCTGCTTTATCTACTTTATGTCAGTTTTCCTGCAAGTTTGTAGCTGTTATTTTGTTTCATGTTGTAAGCCTTTGTGGCCCTAGATATCTCCTAACGTCTGAGTTGTATCCTTGTTGCCTATATAAGGCCTTTACCTAATGAAATGCAAATCAGATTTGAAGTAAAACATAAAACTGAAACCTTGTTTCTGTTGCATCTCTTGGCTGTGTGCTTGAGACAACTTCCTTTGCTTTGTGCTTGGAAGTGAGCTTGGGTCCTTAGCTGTGTGCTGGGATCAAAGTTCAACCCTCAATCATTGGCTTTGTGGTTTGATTAAGGTCCTATCCTAGTTCTTTGTCAATCAGTTCTAACAGAAACAGAGTAATTGCAGTCTGAACCTCAATCAAATTGTCATTGTTTTAGTTGTCTTCTGAATAGTTTCAGTGCACTGTTCTACTGAGTTGAGTCGTGATGTTGTTGACGCATGTTTTTTACAGTCAGTTAAACTGTTCATTTGTTTGTGATCTAGTTCGAATCGATGATGGTAGTATCATTTAAATACTATCAGAATGAATAATCAAGAGCCGCCCTTCAAGGATTTATTTTGTCTATGTTCTGGGGTGGTTAGAGACATCAGTTAAATTCTTTGGGTCCCGAGTGTCGTATGATGTACAGTTAATGCATCGAGAGGTTTTGCCAGGTCGTAGGTATATAGGAAGTGGTGATATGCTATATATAGTATCGTGGAGGTTGTGGTATTACGCTCCACAACCGACAGAGGTAGTGGTTATTTATATGCTTTGTCAAGTTAGAGGCAGTGGTTATACGTTCTAACAGGAGTTCACTCTATTCCCTATGCTTTGTTGCTAGCATTGTGCCTTATGTTGCTTTGGATCGTGTGCTACATTCGGTCTTGAATGTATTCATGGTCTAGTGGTTGCATATGCTATAGGTCTGCAGGATTGCATTCATGTAGGTTTGGTTCCGTCTTGGTAAGTTCGAATATACGTCAAATTGTATAGATTGCTTCACATGTCATTTATGATTACTTTCCGTTGTTATAAATTGTTATTAACTCAGCTTGCTGTAAACATGACTGGGAGAGCACCTAGTTAATCCTGACTGATTGTCGACCCCCATTCCCAGCTTGAATTGGTTGCTGCTTGTCTGGATGTTGGGCTAGAAAGACGTGTGGCAAAAAGAATAATTTGTTTAGGAATTTATTTAATTTAAGGATTATTAATAATGTATTAGTTTGGTTTTGGATTTGAGTATAGATCCGGATTGGTCAAATGTTTCCGTCACCTTAACCCTTCTTCATCTTTGTACTCTGATAAATTATTATTATGCATTTCCCTTATTTTAATATTCCGTGTTGTTACATTATGTTGTCTCCAGCTGATGAAATCATTTATGAGAATGGAAATGAAGAAGGTGAGGATTTAGAAAGCGAGGATGATGGTGAAGGTGAATGTGATGGTGATGGTGGTAATGGTGAAGGTGAAGGTGAAGGTGAAGGTGACGGTGATAGTGATGGTCAAGTTGTTGGTAATGGTGGCGGTGATAGTGATTGTGATAGTGATGATGATGATGATGATGATGATGATGATGATGATGATGATGATGATGATGATGATGATGATGATGATGATGATGATGATGATGATGATGATGATGATGATGACGATGATGACGATGTTGATGATGATTAATTTGGTAAAGATAAATTTTATGTTGAAAACATTCTATTGTTTTTATGTTTTTTTTATGTTATTAACACTTTTTAACAATTTTATTTGTGTAATTTTAGATGGCGGGAGGTCGAGGTAGACAGGAGCCGGTGGCCGAGAAGTCGACCAATGACGATGAGTCATCTGATCAGGGGCCGGAGATCCTGTTTACCTCGGACGGGAAGATGATACTTGATCCCGCGGTTTTTTGGTAAGACTATATCTTTAATTTGTTACTTTACAATAATTTTACATTGTTTAACATAAATGCATACTTGTACTTAACATATTGTTTTCCCGGTTTACGGCTCAAAAAGTTGTAAGAGGTTGTACTGCCAGTACAAAGAAGAAGATGCAGGGTTGCTCCTACTAGTTGGACAAGGGCTACGCCCCAACAAAAAGAGGAATGGTTCAATAACTTTAGGGTATATTTTTGTATATATTTTGTTATATTATTATAATTTTCTATTAAGAATTTATTTTACTAATACTTAATGTTGTTTGTAGAAATCATTTGACTGGCCGGCGGGATTAGAGTATATTGTACGTGAAAGGTACAACGATACATGCACAAGACGGTTGAGGGACAACATGTATAAGATTGTCAAGAAGAAAAAGGAGTCGGGACATATGAGAGGTATTTAATTACTTTTGTTATTTGTATATAGTTATAATTTAATTCAATTTTATCATCTTTTATAATACTAATTTAAATTGTAGGTGGTGCATATGAAGCCATGTTTAAGTATCGCGAAACCCCGGAGTTTAAGGCTAAGTTTATCCAAGCCTCGATCAACAAAAGAGGAGGAAAGAAAGAAGGAGCAGCTGAGCCTTCACATCACGGGGGATCTAGATCTTTCTTGGATCAAGTTTTGGGTGTAAGTTTAGATATTAATCCATCATATGACATATTTAAAAATTATAATTTAAGTCCATTATTTTATTATTAAAATCTTCTTATACATGTCTTTCTTATTTTAGAAAGGTAAGAATAAAAAAGATAAGAGGCTTGACACCCATTTCTGACTGCAAGATGGTAGAAGATACTTCATTAAGCCATAAGACAAGAAACTATATGTAAGTTTCAAACAATTTTATATTTGTATATATAAGCTCATTTTTGTGAATGTTTAAGCTGTTTTGTAGCCATTTTAATCATAATGTTTATAATTTGTAGGATGCATTTTTAGGCGAGAAAGAAAAGTACCCCGATAAGCCCAATAATGTGATTTGGTTTGACTTGGTTGAAGCCGTCAAGAAAGGATCCGTGTACGGACTTGGCTCGGCTAAAGATATATTCTACCAAGTCCCAAGGGCAAGGATGCCTTCTAGCTCGAAGCAAACTTACGAACCGGGAGTCGTAAGTAAAATACAAGCCCAGCTAGATGAGTAAAGGAGAAAAAACACCGAAAGGGATGAAGAAGTTCGGGTAATGAAGGAACATTTTACCCCCATGGCAACCTTCTTCAACACATGCAACCAGGGTTCGCGTCCCTTTCCCCGAGATCCTAGAGATTCCAATGGAGGTGGCGGTTTTGCAGCTGGAATGAGGTTCCGTAGCACTTGATTTAGGTCATGTCAGTTATGTTTAAAAACTCTTTGCTAATTGTGATGTTTAAACTCGGATTTCTTTTCTTTTTTCAGGACTTGTAAACTTGGATAGATTCTTATTTTATATATGAGAGTGTTGGTTTATCTATGTGGTGTTGTAAACGTTTGCATTGTTGTTGTTTCCTATTTTAGAAAACTTTCGTGCAGGGTATGAAAATGAAATGGCATGAGAAAAATGGATAATTTTTTGCAAAATAGCAGCATTTTTGGCGACTGAAATGTTCATATAGCGATTGTTTTCAGTCGCGAAAACAGAGTACCCAAACCAATGGCTACTGATATGTCATTGGTCATGGCGACTAATATCAGTCGCCATATTGGCGACTAAAGATCTACGCTGTCGCCAAATTGGCGACTGAACTCAGTCAAATGAAGACTGTTTTCAGTCGTCTGTTTGGCGACAACAGGCTTATTCAGCCGCAAATTTGGCAACCCATATCAGTCGCCTTTTTCTTAATTTGGGGACGCTTTTATCAGTCGCCACATTTGGCGACTGAAATCAGTCGCCTGAATTCCATTTGGCGACTAAGGCTTGCGACTAGGTATTAGCGACTAGTTTCAGTCGTCAAATACAATTTCGCGACTACATTCGGTTCCTAAGAGCAGACGCTTGAGTTCTATTTTCTTGCCGTGTGACATCGTCTCGTATGATGATGATGCTGCGGTTCTATGGGCTGACCTCGAAGCACATTTTTTGTTGTTGGAACCATTACAGATGGTCTCAAGACTCAAATCTGCAATTGCAACAAAAAAAAAGGTATGGACGTAACCACATATTATGGGAAACTTAAGTCTATTTGAGACTCTCTAATTGTTCATGAACCCCTATTTTCCTCTAAATATGGAAAAAGTGAGTGTAATATCGGACCCGCGACTGTTCAGCGACTTAAAAATGAACGTCTTCAATAGTTTTGTATGGGACTCGACCCTACGTTTTATTGTAATATTCGCTCCCATGAGTTTCAAATCGATCCCCTTCCCTCCCTTAATCTAATGACTTACTAGATACGTTGGACGTGGTTGCTTTTGCCACTCCTCCTTCTGGACGAACACATCTTGATTGGCGTGCTCTCCGTGATGAAGAGAAGGGTAAGCGTCGGTAGCTCTTCTGCTTCTTTTGTGATACTCGGGGTCATGAACCTTCTAATTGTTATATTAAATCTCACCGTTTTCCGGATTGGTGGGGTGATCGTCCATACTCATTGGCTGAGCTTCGTCATGCCAAGATAGAGGGGCTGCTCGTGGTTATGCCTTGGGAAATGGAACGGCTGCCGGGTCCTCAAGTGCAGGTGCTGGAGGCGCGGGTGAGGATGCTTCTTGCTGTACCACTCTGGTTGCTTATGCTAGTTTGGTGACCCCAGTGTTGCTACTAATTCTATTCTTGCTACTGATCTCTTAAGCGGTATGTCTCCTTGTGTAATTGACACGGGTACTTCCCACCATGTCACGAGAAATTTAGCATGTTTGGAAGAACAACGTGCCATCTCTTCTCGTAGTGTTGGCCTTCCTCATGGACATCAGGTTACTTCTAATGTTATGGGTTCGGTGTTTATTAATAATTCTCTTATTCTCCACGATGAATTATATGTACCCATTTGGACTTGCAACCTTCTTTTCGTCTTATAGCTTACAGCTTCAGATGATTATATTTTCATATTTCCTAAGCATTCTTGTCTTATCCATGCCCGTTCTACGAGGATGATTGGAGTAGGTGAGCTGCGAGATGGCCTCCATTGGCATCAACGATTGTGTCATCCGTCTAATAAAGCTTTCAAGGCTATTTCCTTTGCTAGTAGTCTTCAATTTAGTAAGCATTATGTTTGTGAGACATGTCATTTTGCCAAACAAAATCGTACTAGTTTTTCTTTAAATAATAAACGTGTTTCAGAGTTATTTGAATTGATTCTTTGTGATCTTTGGGGACCCTATCGTCTTGACTCTTCATATCGTACGAAGTATTTTCTCACAATACTTGATGATTATTCACGGGTTACCTGGGTTTATTTGTAGATTGATAAGACGGAAGTTATCGATATGTTTATGAATTTTATCTCTATGGTTGACAAGCAGTTTTCTAAATCCGTCAAGTTTGTTGAACGTGAAAACGGTAATGAATTTAACTGTATGCCTGGATTATTTTTTCAAAAAGGGATTCAGTTTCAAACTTTTTGCGTTGGCACGCCCCAACAAAATGGTCGATGGCCGCGTTGAACGCAAGCACCGTCACATTTTAACTGTCGTTTGGGCTCTCCCTTTTTAGGCTAATTTGCTTAAGTCTTATTGGGGGGGAATGCATTCTTACTGCTGCTTATTTAATAAACCGTACTCCAACTGAGTTTCTTCACAATAAAACCCCCTATGAATGTCTTTATGGTATTTCCCCGTCATTTAAAAATTTACGTGAGTTTGGTTGTTTGTGGTTTGCTCACAACCAAAATACACGTGGTGACTGTAACACCCGCAAATGTACCCTATTTTAAATAGTAAAAATATTTTACCAATACTTTTCAGCGAATTTTTAGTTTTAATTTGAAATTTAATGTTCCGAGTCGAATTTAGAATTTCCGAGTTCGTATTTGGAATTTCCGCGAGATTTCAAGAAAAACCCGTCTTGAGCCGTCTTTGACTTTTTCTTGACTTTTCCACTTACTCACCCTACATATACTCCCTCATAACCCTAACTCCCTCACAACTCAATCTTCTTCTTCCTCACCATAAACACCAAAACCTAGCCTCCATATTCTTCCAAGTTTAGAATCGTCACTACTCGTTCATTTCTCGCTCAAATTCACGTAAGTTCGTCTTATTCTTCCCCTCTTAGCTTCCTCTATCCGTATTGTTAATAAAATTACCGTCTTTCTCGCTTTTTAAATTATCCGTCTTTCTCAAGGTGAATGATATTCATCTTTTATTATCTAATTGTATGTAGGTGGAGACTAGGAAGGTTTAGAAACCGTTTAAAGACGCGAAAAGGTAACGGTGAAGGGTTACTCTATATCATTTACGTGTTTTAATGTGTTTTCCATGTTAGAAATCGTATTTAGAATATGATTAGTAATTTTAGGAATTGTGTTGTTGATGATGGTTGTTGTTAGTTGATAATTGATATGAGAATTGATGAATTGTGATGATAAATGATATTTGTGTTATGCCTTAGTGAAATTGTGGAGATTTGTGTGACTCGTACCTGTCCGAATAGGACGCAGGCTGCGTCGTGGTGACGCAGGCTGCGTTACTCGCTGCCGATTGCAATTTTCCTACACTGAATCCTTTTCGTAAAATGATCATATCTCCTTCTTTCCTTGCTTGTTTTGGGCTTGTGACATCTCGTTGGAATCGTAAGAGAATACGCTATCACCTCTATTTGGAATTTCTGCATTTGCATGTCTAGAACTCTAGTTATGACCGTTTGAAGTGGACCCTTGTTTTCGTTTGTTTCCAAACAACGTTGTTTTGGAGAGGTATTTATGTTTTTTATTCATTATGCTTCATAAACTTGTTCTAATGCTTATGTATCATGTATTGACTCATTTTTATCATATTTAAACTTATATGATTCCATATTCTCATGTTTTGTGACGGTTTTTGGTATGTTCCCACTTTGAGTCGGTATTTACAAATGATACGGTTTGAGCACTATTTTGTCTTCTGCTTTGTACTCTCATTTCCTTGGCTACCTCCACGTTCGTAAGGCTGGAATGTTGGAACGGGGAGGTATCGTACTGCTTAATTGCATGTGTTAGTGGGCATACGACGACGTTGTTGGGAGGCGAACGCTATGCGTTGATCGACCTGGCTGTCAAATGTTGTGTACTTGCGAGGTGGTGTTATTTGCATGTAGCGTACCGCTTGTTATGAGGCTTGTGCTCTTTTCCGCCTCTTTCGTGAATTGATCTACCGAATTTGGGGTACTCGGCGTCTATGATTGACCGAGTCTTGGATGCGAAACGTCATCGCATGTCGAATCAGAAAACGTGTATTCCGAGAATCTGGCCAGGTTTAGATTAGGAACCGTATTATTATCGTCGTCCTACCAGGAGGAAATTAGTCTACATATACGAAATGGATTGAATCGTGTATGCGTTCAGGGAAGGCTTTTCTCCCGTGGATGCCCATTAATCATACTTGCCATGTACACGGTGCTAGTGCGTTTCATTTACCGTGAGAGAGGTCGTCTTTGTGTCGTTGTTCTTGAATGCGTGATTTCATGATTTTATTCATGGTCATTGCATGATTGGGCATCGTCATTGTATTGTTATGTGTGGATGGGTGATTACATGATTGATATTCATGGTCATTCGATGACTTGGCATGGTTTGTTTGTCGAGTCTCAATCTTATCAAACTTATACCGCTAACGGTGAGATGCAAGCCCTAGTGAGCGTATTCGGTTGCCTAAGAGTGTCTTCCCCGAGTCTTTGTATCACATGATGGATTCGGACTTGTAACTCTTATGCTCTTATCATTATATATTGAATTGCGTATCTATTCTTATCGTTTCTCACATGTATATTCATATATGCATGATTTTACTTTCGTATTTCCTTCTATGTACGTTTAATGTGATATGGCTGGGAGAACCCGGAGTTACTCCCCACTGAGTATGGCATTCATGTTTTTCATGGATGAACAGGTTGCTTGCATGGTTGGCTTTTTGCTTGACATTTTGGGTTCGGGTGTGAGCTAGCGGGCGTTGTCCCTGGATTAAAACACCCCTAGACGTTGTTTAGTTGTTTTGCTCAACACTTGACATTTATTATATTTTGAGAGACTTCGTCTCTTTGTTGTATTTCGTATTTTAGTTTGTAATATTTGACAATCCTCGTATTTTCTATCTTGCATGTATAAAAGTTTTTAAAACTTCATATTTCCGCTATATATTTCACATGCTTGTTTGTTTTATATTTCCGCATTCGCGAGGGTTATCACAGTGACAAGTTTGAAATAAGGATACGGATGTGCATTTTTGTTGGATTTCCACAAAATAAAAAAGGATGGAAATTTGGTGATATTGTGACGGAGTCCTTTTTTGATTCCCATGATGTTGTGTTTCATGAAACGGCGCTCACCAAGTCTACAATTGTCGCCCTTAGGTACTCCTTATTCCTTATCAAATTACATTGATTCTCATTCTTTTTCCGCACGACATCAGGATTTTTTTGTAGCGATTACAGAAAGTGATGAGCATGCCTCTTTTAAAGAAGCTATTCGGGACGAAAAATGGTGCGCAACGATTAAGGATGAAATATATTCTCTTGAACGCAACGAAACGTGAGAGCTGACTGATCTTCCGTCTAATAAAAAGGCGCTTGTGTGTCTTTGGGTGTACTGAATTAAATTCAAATATGATGCCACTATTGAACGGTATAAAGTCCGTCTCGTTGTCTTTGGTAATCATTAGGTGGAAGGGCTCGTTTACGGGGCGACATTTACCGATGTGGTCAAAATGGTTACCTTTCGTGCTTTTTTGTTTGTTGCTGCTGTCAATAAATGGGAATTACACCAAATGGACGTTCATAATGCGTTCTTGCATGATGGTTGGAGTGAAAAATTGTATATGCGACTTCCTCCGGGCTTTGGTCGTGGTAAAGTGGGCAAAGTCGGTCGTCTTAAAAAGTAATTGTATGGCCTCCGTCAAGCGCCTAGGTGTTGGTTTACGATACTCGCCACTGCCATCTAGGAGAAAAGGTTTCCGTCAGTCTTATTCCAACTATTCCTTATTTTCAAATTCGCAAGACAAGTGCCTCTATTAGTTCTTATTGATGTTGTTGACCTTTTCATTGCGTGCAATGATTCGTCCGCCATTGCCGCTTTCAAGTCATATATGGGAAACTGTTTTCATATGAAGGATTTGGGCCCTCTTAAATACTTCCTTGGCCAAGAAGTCGCCCATAGTGCCCAAGGGATCTATCTTAGCCAAATGAAGTATGCTCTTGATATTATTTCTGAGACGGTTTTACTCGGTGCTAAGCCGTCTGTCACACCACTTGAACAAAACCATAAATTTAGTTTAGCAAGTGGTTCGATTTTGGAAGATATTGAATCATATTGTCGTCTTTTTGGTCGACTTGTTTACCTTACCTGTAAACGTCCCGATTTAACTTATGCGGTATACATTCTTTCTTGTTTTCTTATTCAGCCACGGCAAGAACACCTTGATGCTGCCTTGCCCGTGCATCTCTATTTAAAGGGTAGTCCGGGTGAAGGTATTCTATTGCGTTCCGATTGTGATTTTTCTATTTTGGGTTGATGCGACTCTAACTACGCGGGTTGCCCTCTGACTCATCAATCGACTACCGGTTGGTTTGTCTTCCTCAGAGGTTCTATTTCGTAGAAAACTAAAAAGCAGACTACACTGTCTCTATCTTCAACTGAGTCCAAAATCTTGAAAGTGGCTTCAGCATGGTTTTCAACATGGCCCTTTACTTCCCTTTTGGCCATTTCATCCATAAAAGCGGCCTTATCTCAACCAACTCACTCTTCGAAAGGTCAAACTCACAAAATTAATGATAACTACTTCCACTACCATTTAAGGCGCCTTCATTAGCATCCATTTGGGCATCCCAAGAGTTCTCAATACAGTCATCCCAACAAGGCCCGCTATCAAAGTGATTAGCATCACAAGAATCAAGAAAAGTTTCAGTTAGATAAACAAATCCTTCACCCTTAAAAAACATCATCAAAAGGGGTGATTATACTCAAAGGCTCCACCTTACATACCTCAAGTTTCTCAACTTCATCCATATCAAGTGTATCACGTGGCTCACCCAACTCATAATTATCATGAAATAACACGGTCTCAAACTCAAATAACCCAAATTTCTCATCCACAACATCATCACTTAAAGGCTCAAAAGCCTCAGCAACATCCACAATAGTATTGTCCTCAATACTCAACAACAAAGAAAAATTAGGCTTTCTACTTTCACGATTCTACCAATTAAAATGATCATATGCTTCCTCATCCGATTTAGAAGATAAATCAACATCATATAAGAAATCAAGCAAAGATCTAACATGACAATTTATTCTATTCTCAATTGTACGACGCAATTTCTCCTTACTTAAACCATGGCCATCTAGTGAGTCAAGAAATTGCACAAGTCTATCAAGAGAAGCCCAAAATTCTTCATCTTCATATTGAGGAAAACCAAGATAGAACAACATTTCAAAAAACAAAATAAACGTAATCGAACAAATCTAAGCCTACACTAATATCAATTTGTTGACCTCCCCGACAACGGCGCCATTTTGATGCGTTTGAAAAGTCGTTACAACCCAAGCAAACATATTAACACAAAATAGTACTATTTAGAATGTTGAACCACAAGGATGGTTTAATTTTACTTAGTCTTGTTTAACACAAAATAGTCTTGTTTAGCCCAAACAAGGAAGGTGATGTGATTAAATAAACTAAAGACAACAAATAATGACGAAACAAAGACATGTAAATAGAAATTTATCAATAATGGAATAGATCAAGGGATATGGGTTCACTAATGCGGTAGAGGAGAAGTCTAGTGCGGATCTATGCTAGTGTGTCAATGGGGTATCTAGGTAAGTCTCATCTTTTAATGAAAAACAAACCCAAGGTTAGGTCTAATCGAGCTTTCACTCTAATCAACAAAAACCCACTAATCTACACAAAACAAGGCAAGTAAGAGTCTAGGCTTTTGCCTTAGACATGATAACACAAGCAAAACACAAAGTTTTCACTTAGGCAATTCATTAAACACCGCATGAGACTAGAGAGGAATTTCCAAAAAACTAGCAAGAAATGAAACACACAAATTAAACCCCATAAACCCGCATTAGATCTCCCTCATCCCTAGAAAAGCAAACTACGCACTAATGTTGTTTTTAACAAACAAAGAGAAGTTTAAGGAAATAATAAAAATGCCAACATTCAACATAATAAAGACAATAATGGTAAAAACAAGATTAAAACAAGATTAAAGTAATATAGACGAACTAATAAGTAAATAAGAGAAAAGTTGATACCAACAATAAAGAAAAGATAAGAACTTAGATTGGAATAAGGAAGAATTTCTTCAATCTCTTGATTACAACTCAATAGATACTAAATCTATTGACAAATTATTGTAACTTAAGACAAAATTATGAAAAGGTTAAGACTTGATGATGAAGTTTTAAAGCTTAATAGGAAATAATATTCTTTATCTAGGGTTTTGTGCTACGATCTCCCTAATGGATAAGGAAGAGGGGTATTTATAGATTACATCAATAGTTGGGTCAAATAATAAGAGACTTGTAAAATGAGGAATTAAAGGTCTCAACCGGCCGGTCGTTGGTGGCTTCCCCGGCTAGGAGTCTTCTGATTGAAAAGCTTTAAAAATCAAGAGTTAGGTGGGCAGAGCCGGTGGGCAAGCTGCCCGTGGCCATATCAGCTGCGAGGCCCCTGACGTTTTTCTTCTTTTGACTTTTCTCTAGACTTCCCAGGTCGGCTGTCGGTGGCCTACCCTGCTCGGAAGTGTCTGTCACTTATGCCCTCTTTTCTTCTTGGCTCAAGGGGGAGGGGCTCCCAGCCGGCTACCGGCCTACCGGCTGAGACCCTCTTCTCAACACTTCTCCTTCATATTTTATATTCTCGTTCCAAAACAGCTTTACCTTCTCCCATTTCCTCATTTTTGGTCTCGAATCCTGCAAAATGAGGCACAAATTCATCGAACAAGAAGTCGGTATGTAAAATTCAAGAAAAGGCACGCAAAACTGTACGAAGACAGATAAAAAAGTATAGAAAAGAAGGGAGAAGTATGACTAAATAAATGCTCATCACTTCCTCACTTAAAAAGCTAAGCTTCAATGGTCTTTGGAGGGAGATCTGAATACCTCTTACTTCCATCATGCTATTAATAAGAGGGTAATATAAAAATAAAGTTCTGCAGATTGAAGACGAGAATGGAGTGGTTTGTACTGATCGGTAAGGAATTCAGAATACCATTTTAGGGTATAATAAAGAGCTACTAGAAGGCCACACTGAAACTCTATAAATTAATCATAATGTGCTATGTAAAGGTAATTGTTGTACTAATGATCACTGAAGTATCCTAAGTAAATTTGTTACTGCTGTAGAGGTTAAGGAATGTATCTTTAGCATCCTTAAAGGTAAATCACCTTGTTCTGATAGATATACTAGGCAGTTGTTTTGAGATGCATGGAGTATTGTGGGCGATGAGGTATGTGATGCTGAGATAAGTTTTTTTGAAACAGGTAAATTGCTGACTAAGATTAATGCCACAATGATCACTCTCATTTTTAAGATAAACAGACCTACAAATGTTACACGGTTTAGGCCTATTTTGTGTTGTAATGTGATCTATAAGGCTACTTGTAAAAGCCCGTGCTCTAGGCTTGCTCATGTCTTATTTGATATTGTTAGTAAGAATCACAGAGATTTAATCCATAGAAGAAGCATTTTAGAGAATCTTTTGATTTGCCAAGATCTTATTAGGCTTCATAATCAAGGACATGCTTGTTCCATATGCATGTTTATGCTAGACCTAACTCTATAGAATAGAAGTTTGTGAAACAAATGATGGATGCTTTGAACTTTCCTGAGAACTTTAAGAGGATGGTGATGACCTGTGTATCAACTAAAACTTATTCTCTTAACCTAAATGTATCACAGTTTAGCTATTTTCATGGGAAGAGGGGTTGGAGACAAGGTGACCCTATCTCACCACTCATATCCTGTGTGTGTATGAAGTATATATCTAGGGTGGTGGATTATGTGCTGGTTAGTGGTTCTTTAGGTTTCATCCTCATTGTAAAGGGTTGTAGTCGATTCATCTATTATTTGCTGATGACCTTTTGATGTTTTGTAAGGGTGATGTAATGTAACACCCCCGCCCAAACCTTGGGTCGGCAGCGGTCACTCATGATAGCTCTCCAGGCTGTGTACATGGCCCACAGATCAACACGGGTCCTTTCCAGCGCATTTTGTCCTCACTCATGTGCATCCCGGAAACCTTCCCAGGAGGTCACCCATCCTAAGACTACTCTCAGTCAAGCACGCTTAACTTTTGAGTTCTTTTGCATGGATAACCAGAAAAGAAAGTGCACTTTGTTGATATGAGTAGTACTTACAATCCCTTTAAGCACTAGTCATTTAAGCTTATCAATGGACCTCTTCAACAAATGTGGGGTGTTACAATCACCCCCACTTGAAGAACGCAACGTCCTCGTTGCGCCTGGGAGCATAACCGCTAACCCAGAATCCTCCCTCGCTAGGTGGGTGATCACAATGGAGCGTATAACAACTACCTCCAGGAGCGTATAACAACTGCCTCCATCACCACACGGTCGCAGGGTTGCTCTGATACCATTTGTAACACCCCGGCCCAAACCTTGGGTCGGCAGCGGTCACTCATGATAGCTCTCCAGGCTGTGTACATGGCCCACAGATCAACACGGGTCCTTTCCAGCGCATTTTGTCCTCACTCATGCACATCCCGGGAACCTTCCCAGGAGGCCACCCATCCTAAGACTACTCTCAGTCAAGCACGCTTAACTTTTGAGTTCTTTTGCATGGACGACCAGAAAAGAAAGTGCACTTTGTTGATATGAGTAGTACTTACAATCCCTTTAAGCACTAGTCATTTAAACTTATCAATGGACCTCTTCAACAAATGTGGGGTGTTACATGTAAGGTTTATGATGCTTCTGTTGTAAGCTCTATCTACCTTTTCTGCTACTTCAGGTGTAAAGGTTAAATCATCTAAATCTGAGGTGGTGTTCAGTGGAGTCGGGGGCAATTTGAAGGCTGATATTATCTATATATAAGGTTTTAAGGAGGGGGAAACTTCCTATTAAATACTTGGTTATTTCTATTCAACCTGGCCGATTAACTAGGAATGGCTGAAATATGTTGATTGAGAAGATTGTGTGTAAAAGAGAGAAATTGGGGATAGAAAATTAAGCTATGCATGAATACTTGTTCGGATTAATTCTGTGTTCAACACTCCTCACAATTATTTCTCCTCTATTTTTTTGATTCCAAAAGGGGTCATAAGGACAATTGAAGCTATATGTAAGAACTATTTGTGGACTGGAGAAAGAGTGCCCTTAGTAGCTTGGCAAACTGTTCCTTATAGGAAGGAAGAACGTGGTTTATGTGTGAAGGAAGCTGGGATGTTGAATGTGACTGGCTACAGTGGGAAAGCTTGTTGATTGGATTCATAAAAAAGATGATAGGCCCTGGGTATTGTGGGTTGATAACTTCTACTTACAAGGTATGGAATGGGATGAGTATCAGCCTCCTACTGATTCTAATTGGAATTGGAGGAATGTTTGTAAAATTAGAGATTGATTGGCTGCATGTTTTCAGGGTAATCATTGGATACATGATCCTAAGGGTTACTCTGTCCGGTCCGCTAATCTTTGGTTACAGGGTTCACATCCCCATGTTACCTAGTTCAATGAAGTTTTGGAGATTTTGATTGAACCAAAGCATGCGTTTATTTCTTGGTTAATCAGACAGGAAGCTCCGAACACAAGAGCAAAATTATATCAGTTGGAACATAATGATAATAATCAATGTGTTCTGTGTGAAAGTGGAGTGGAACTACATGCTCATATGTTTGCAGATTGTAGATACAGCTAAAGGATTGTCGGCAGGTTGGAGATCTGGTTAGAGTTGAAACTAGATGGTAGCAGCAGGGTATACACAAGGCTAAAAAAATAGATATGTAGGATGACTTTGGAAGCTTGGTGGTATAGTTTATGGATGGAGAGGACCATGTGCATGCTTAATCTGATGCTTAGGAGGCGTAAACAGTTAGCTTAAGAGGTGGGAGGTCAGTTCATACAAGAATTCTGCAGCAAATGGACTATCCAATTAGCAATGATGAAAAACATTGGCTTATTAGAATAAGAGTGAATTTATAATTTATTGGATCCTATATTTTTAATAGCCTTTTGTTTAAGTAATGGTAAGCGTATTGTAATGAAATATGTACACTGATTATTATTAATGGAATCGACTTACATTTTACCAAAAAACAAAAACCTTTCCCCAAGTATATTCTGATTGTAACACCCGCCATTTTAATAATTAGAATTTAATAATATTTAATTATTATTAGTTAATCTTAGTTTAGTCATAGAAAAGAATTTTCGTAGTTGGGTTAATCCGTGTCTAATCTGTCAATTTCGAGCCCATATTCGGGTTCTACTCAAAATATTATGTAGGTTGAGTCTCAAAATGAATATTGGGCCTTTGTATTCCTTCGCCCACCAAAATATAATTCAATATCACTCTTCACTTCTCATGTTTTTCAGCAACACCCTCCTCTCATTTTCCTCACCCAAACATAAAACCCCATTGTTGAACCTCATAAACCTCATAAATCAAAATCACCAAAATTCCTTAAAAGCTAAAGCCAATTCCCTTGATTCTTCTTCCCTTCTTTCTCTTTCCCCTCCTCTTTCTTTTAAGGTAAGAAAGGCTCTCCCTTGTGCGATTTCGTTTTTCCATCTTTCTAAAGGACGAAATTTAATCATCTTTTTGTGTTAATATTGTACGAGGAGACCTTCAAGATCCGGATAAAGACTATTTCCTTGTTGAAGAAGAGTTATAAGATTGAAGAGCAAGCAAGGTGACGTAGACGAGTTATCCAATGTCACATCTTATGTGTTTATGTGGTTAGGATTGATTTTCACATGAAAAGATGGGTTCTTTATGTTATTCTAGCATGAATTGCTGACTACTACTTAAGTATTTGTTTGAATTTATCTCATATGCTTAACTTGTGCAAATGTATGTTAATGGTGCTAAATCCATCTTATTATTGGTTAAGCTTATGTTTAATATCTTGAATGTTGGTCTCATAATGTTTTAATTATTGCATGAAATGATTTGCTACTCATATGTTGGATTAAATTAGGTTTTGTAATGATTGATGTTTGTAATTCAGAATGGGTGTAATTGGATTTGTCTTAAACTTGTGTTTGTGTTGATTTTCGGACAAAAGGAGTCCTAACCGGGTACCCGGTAGCCGGTCCCCAACCGACCGGGAACCTCCTGAAGTGAAATTAGTGTTTTTGGCGAAACTTGGAAGGGAATACCCCCAGCCGGCCGACCGGCTAGGAGCCCCTACGTTGTTTCTTAAAAATTCGAAGTACCCAGACCTCCCAGCCGGCCGACCAGCCGGCGGTCATTCGACTGGCAAGGAGTTTCCAGTTGTGTTTTCTGGAAAATTGAAGGATGTCCAAAACTTTCAGCCGGCCGCCGGTCAGTCGATCGCTTGGGAGCCCCTTGAATTTTTTTGATTTTGACTATGGTGAAGGAACCCCCTGCCGGGCCATCGGCTGCCGGTTCATCGACCGGCAGAAAGTCTCTGTGTTATGCAATGTTGTTGTCATGGACGAAGGGTGCTAAGCCGAGTACCCGTCCGTCGTTCCCCTTTGACCGGTGAGACCCCCTACTCTTCTTCCTCTTCTTTTCCTTCTCTTATCTTCAGAAGTAATGGGTCCTATGGTGTTGTTTATCTTATAAACTTACGTAATAACATTTAATATTCATGTCAAGACTACGAAATGTCTCACATGCTTTTCTCACATATTTAGTGACGGTTTTAGCATTCTTCCCCTTTTGAGTCGATTATGCCTTGAACTATGGATCGAGTCTTGTTTATTGGATGTTTTGAAATCTCATTTCCCGCTTTCACCTTTATACTCGTTAGACTTGATGTTGCATTGATAGAGTACAATCTTAATGCTTGTGCATTTGTTTAGTGCGGATATGACGACGTTGTTAAGAGGCGAACGCAATGCGTTGGTTGACCTGGCCGTCAAATGTTGTATCCTTGCAAGGATGTGTCATTGTATGTAGCGCACTCGCTTGACCTTACTTGATCTTTCATCTCCTTTGGCTGTAATTACCGCAGTATGATAATTAGATTTTGAGACAACATTTCTCATTGGTCAGAATTGTTAAGATGGGTACGTTCTTTCTCTTCCGCCTCTGGCGTTGGCCGTAACTGCCGAATTTTGGTTACTTGGCTTCTATATATTGTAGACCGACTATCGGATGTGTGCATGCCTAGACACATGTTGAATCGGGTACTCGCCTTGTCCCGAGAGTCTGGCCAGATTTAGACTAGGCTTATATTGTTATCGTAGTCCTACCAGGAGTATTGAGTTTAGAGTCGTTTGGTCTTGCAAAGTGCGGATGCTATTGCGTATCATTTATCGTGAGAGTGTGTATTATGTTTGACCACATGTTCGAATGAATACTTGATTAATAGGATGCCTATGTTTAGTTTGTATGTCAAGTTCCTAACCCTCTCAAGCACATGCTCATTAATGGTGAGATTCAAGCCAAGTGTGATCCATTTGGTTTCCAAGGGGAGTCTTCTCCGAGTCTTCTATTGCATGATGATGATGAATGATGATTCTTATACTCGTATATTATTATTATGGTAATGTTATTCTCATATCGGGCATGATAAATATATGTTTCATGATGATATCACTACTACAAATACAGGCAATAACAACGCCCCATCAACAACGCATACTCACGAAAATAAAGAAAAACCGTTGTGGAATGGATAATTATTTTTCCGCGGAATTTTATTAAACCTAATAACACCGGTGTTAGTTTTTCGAACGTTGTTATTAGTTTTAACAACGGCGTGAACTAAAATAACCGTTGTAAATAAATTTACTAATAACAACAGTTTATTCTATATCCGTTTTTATTAATTTAGCGCGAAATAATGAAAATTAATAACAACGGGTATGAAAAACCCGTTGTTATAATGTGTTATTAATTTGGCGCATTATTTGGCTTAAATTAATAACAACGGATATGATTTTGTTGTACGTTGTTGTTAGTTGTAACAACGGATATGACTTTGTTAACCGTTGTAAATAGGTAACCTAATAACAACGGTGAATATGAATAATAACCGTTGTCAATACTTTTAATAAAGATGAAAAAAACACATAACACTAATAATACTGTACTGCAACACAAAAACACAAACACAAAGCGATTATACTGCATCACAAAACCACAAACACTAATAATTTATTGATTTCCTGATCGTCTCTTTGTCATCATCTCCGTCTGCTATTTCTTATTAATCAGGTATTCTAATAATTTTTCTTTATGGATTTCCTGAATTTCGTTTATTTGTGAATTAGTTGCCTTATACATTGCATTTTCTGAATTAGTTGGCTTATTATTGAATTAGTTTTAATTAGTTGGATTTTCTGAATTACTTGGCGTACTATATATACTACGAATGTAGATAAATGACTCGAACTTGGATGAATGCTGCGAATATGAGTGACCCAAACTATAAGGATGGTTTAGCTGAATTTTATGAAGTCGTTGCGAACAATTTGAATTGTTCTTCTAGTATTCCATGCCCTTGTGAAAGATGTGGTAATATTAGGTATATGGCTATTCCGGACGTTAAAATTCACCTAGAAAAGTATAGTTTTAGTCGATCCTATACCCGTTGGATTTTTCATGGGGAATCATTAGAGGAAGATAATAATTTTGAAGAAGATGAGCTTGAGGTATACGAAAGGATAACTGATGATCCCGAGTTTGCCGAGTATGTTGAGTTGGAAGCAGACGAGTTGAATGTTGGGTCTACAGATAATGAAGAAAAAGATGATGAATCAAATGCTTTTGAAGATGAAAACATTAATTTGGATGACCTTGACACCATGTATAAGAAGTTGTGTGAGTCTGAAGCGCCTCTATACCCTGGTTGTAAGTACACAAAGATGTCGGCTGTGGTGAAGTTGTATAATATCAAGGGGGCAAATGGGGTTAGTGACACATGTTTCACTAGTTTATTAGCCTTGATAAACGACATGCTTCCAGATGGTAATGTTCTTCCCGTTAAGACATATGAGGCTAAAAAACTAATTAGAGGGGTGGGTATGAAATATGAGAAAATACATGCATGTCCAAATGATTGCGTATTGTATCGAAAATTATATCAAAACTTAACCAATTGTCCGGTTTGTTTTGAGTGGCGTTATAAGGATAAGGAAGGGATCCCGGCTAAGGTGTTATGGTATTTTCCAGTGATACCAAGATTCATAAGGATGTTTGCGAATAGCAATGATTCAAAAATGTTAACTTGGCATGAAACTGGAAGAATAAATGATGGGAAGCTAAGACACCCGGCAGATGGTATGCAATGGAAATCGTTCGACGCTAAGTATCCCGAGTTCGGCATTGAACCTAGAAACTTACGTCTAGCGCTGTCCACTGATGGAATGAACACACATGGAAACATGAGTACCCAACATAGTACTTGGCCAGTAGTGTTGGCAATATACAACTTACCTCCATATGTGTGCATGAAAAGAAAGTACTTGATGTTGTCGTTGTTAATTTCCGGCCCTAAACAACCTGAAAATAATATAGATGTCTATTTGGAACCTCTTTTAGATGATTTGCGAATTTTGTGGGATAGTGGGATAGAAGTATTTGATGCATATAGGAATGAAACTTTCAATTTGAGAGCGATGTTATTGTGTACAATAACCGACTATCCGGCTTATGGCGACCTTTCTGGGCATACGGTGCATGGGAAAGAGGCATGTCCATTGTGTGGGGAGGATATCGAGTCTGAATACTTGAAGTGTTCTCATAAGTATGTGTATTTGGGAAATAGGAGGGGCTTGGATCCTGACCATTGTTATCGCAAGCAGCAGAAAGCATTTAATGGACGTCAAGAACATCGTCAACCTCCTAGAATTTTGAGTGGGCATGAAGTTTATCAGAAAGTAAAGCATATAGAGATAAAATATGGGAAGAAGAACGGCTCTAAATTGTCTACTCGTGGGTATAAGAAAAGATCCATATTTTTTGATAAACTTCCATATTGGCCTGACCTGGAGGTCAGGCATTGCCTCGATTTCATGCACATTGAGAAAAATGTCTGTGATAATATTATCAATACCCTCCTGAATGTTCCCGGTAAAACAAAGGATAACGCCGCAGCTAGGGAAGATATGCAAATGATGGGTATTAGGCTAGAGTTGGCACCACAGAAGAGAGGTAATGGTACATTTTTACCGCCAGCAGCTTATACCCTTTCACGGAATGAGAAAAAAGAGTTTTGTGCATGCTTGAATGGAATTAAAGTGCCACATGGTTCTTCGTCCAACATCAAAAGCCTTGTGTCGATGCAAGATCTAAAACTCACCGGGTTAAAGTCACATGATTGCCACACTTTGATGCAACAATTACTATCCGTGGCTATTCGCTCCATTTTACCTGAAAAGGTACGATATGCGATTACCAGATTCTGTCTCTTCTTCCAGTCCATATGCGATAAAGTCATCGATCCCGATGATGCGGATTCATTGCAGGACCTCGTTGTCACCTCTCTTTGTCATTTTGAAATGTATTTTCCACCCTCTTTCTTCACTATCATGATGCACCTGACCACTCACTTGGTTAGGGAGATTTTGTACCTTGGGCCCGTGTACTTGAGATACCAGTATCCTTTCGAAAGATTGATGAAAGTCTACAAGGACTATACATCTAATCGGTATCGTCCAGAAGGTTGTATTGCTGAACGTGCTATATTAGACGAATCTCTTGCATATTGTTACGCTCATCTCTCTCCTGAGGAGTTAATTGGCGTTCCAAAGAATCGTCATAGTGACTGGATGACCGGAAAAGGTATTAGGGGCCGGGTTGAAAAAATGGTGTCACGTGACATGTTACATTTAGCACATACGTATGTGCTAAACAACGAAGATGAGGTGCAACCTTATATTGAACAACACAAAGATGAGCTCAAATACGATCACCCCAACAAGAGCGAGATGTGGATTGCAAACGAGCATAAGAAGACATTTGGAGAGTGGTTTAGGAATGTTGTCTTGGAGTATAAGAATTTGTATGGTGATGACATCTCTCCTAGGTTACTACGTCTTGGGTTAGGTCCAAATGCCAGGGCCACTTTTTTCAGCTGTTTTGCTATTAATGGTTATACTTTTTACACCCTCGAGCAAGATGAGTTGAGCACAATGCAAAATAGTGGTGTGAGTTCTGAATTTGAGGCAATGCACTTTGCTACTTCAAAAGATAAAAACCCTATTTGGGGAAAATGCCTTTATTATGGTGTTATTCAAGAAATATTGGTATTATATTACATTGATTTCACAATACCTCTGTTTCGATGTAACTGGGTTGATAACAACAACAATTGTGTTCGAAAGGATAAAATGGGATTTACGTTGGTCAATTTGGATAAGGTTGGCAATAATAAGGATGCTCCTTTCATAATGGCATCCCAAGCTAAACAAGTGTTCTATGTCACCGATCCTATGGATAAGAAGTGGTCTGTTGTACTATCTATAAGGAGTAGACGGGGTGCACCCGATAATGGTGGGGATAATGATCAGGATGTCGTGTTTGAGGGAATGGATCACGCTTCCACTGTATCTTATTTCGACAATGTTGACACTGATCATGATAACATTGAAAGCATCTATATGCGTGATGATCATGGTGAAGGTATTTGGGTTAACGAAGAAACTATGTCGGGCAAGAACCGTCCCCGATCCTGAGGTGGTATTGTCTTTAGTTTTTGTTAGCTTTGGTCATTGTTGAAGATTCCCAAATTATTTAGCTTTTGGTCATTCATTATACAGTCTCCATGTTTTGGTTTCTGCTGATATTGCAGTGTATAGTGCTTATGATATTGCTGTCGTTGTTGGTTTCTGCTGATTATTATTGCAGTGTATAGTACTTATGATATTGCTGTCTCTTATAATTATAATTAAAAAAAAAATAAAGGTAAGCAACAACAACGGTTGTTGTAAATATACCTGTTGTGGTTAGTAATAACAACGGTTATTAATCACAAACCGTTGTCATAGTGTTTACTAATTACAACGGGTATGATACTATAACCGTAGTCATTACTCTATCACAACGGTTTGTTTATGATAACCGTTGTCAATATTTGTAGATAGGAAACACACACTAATAATACGACTGTACTGCAACACAAAACCTCTATCACAAAGATCTATTAAAGGAAATGATCATTTTTCTGTCATCATCTCCCTTATTATTTTTTAATTTGTGAATTTGTGAACTATTTCTTGAATTTGTGAATGTCATTTCCTGAATGTCGTTTATTATTTTCACCAATTCAATGTCGTTTATTAGCAAATTTGTTAATGTCATTTCCTGAATGTCATTCAATTCTAATTTTGCTTTATCGATTAAATAGCTTTGAATTGAATTAGTTTAATTACTTCTAAACTTAAGTAAAAAAACAAATTAACTTATCAACATTAATATTATTAAATAATAAGTTCAAACGGCGCCACACACAAATGGCGCCAAAACAACAACTGTAACAACCCGAAAAGTACCCAATTTGCTTAAGCAATAGCTTATGGATACTTTTCAGTAGAACTTAAGTTTTTAATATAGGAATTTTTGTTCCGAGTCGTATTTTGAAATTCCGCGTTCTTATTTGGAATTTTTGAGAGATTTCATGAAAAGACCGTTTTTGGTCATCTTTGACTTTTTTTGACTTTTAAACCGTCTTTGACTTTTCCTTGACTTTTTAAAGTCGTCATTGACCTTTTATTTATTTTTAAGTCGTCTTAAACTTTTCTGAACTTTTAAGCCATTTTTTACTTTTCTCGACTTTTTAGTCGATTTTGACTTTCGTTGACTTTTCCCGACTCGTCTTGCGATTTTGAAGACCGAAATTTTATTTAAAAAAAATTATATTTTTGATTTATTTTTATTAAGATTTATTAGGATTTATCATAATTTAATATAATTATTTTGAATTTATTCGAAATTTAAAGAATAACGTTTACGGTTTTAACCGAACGTCATTTAACTATTCCCGACTCATCGTAAATCCCGTAACAAAATCGAAACTCGACTGTGGCATGAGTCACGCGTCCATGTCATCGTTTTCCACTCACGATTGGATATTTTAATTGATTCGATTAAAATAATACAAATATCTTAGATATTTGTTACTTTATCGATCCGTCAACAGAAATTACGCAAATCGAGCAAAAACAGACCCGATGACCACCTTACCCACACGGCTCATCTTCTCCTCTAATAGACTTTGATATTTTCATTTCTTTTGATTAATATATCATAATATCTAGATATTATTTTTACTTTATCGATCAGTTAACGAAAACTACGCAAAACGCTCAAAATCGGACCCGACAAGCTCAACATCACACGGCTCCCTTACCACTCTTAAGCCTTGATATTTTCATTATTTTTCATTTTAATATCATAATATCTTGAGATTAACTTTATCGTAAATTATATTTAATCATTTACCGTAAAATAATTATTAAACGCGAGTCAATTACGTAACAACAATTTCAAAACTCGACATCTATTCTTGCCTATATTTACACGGCTCCACCATCACTCTCCACTCACCAACAACTTTTCATTTTTACAACCACTCAAATAAAGATCAAAACATCGCTTTATTTAATCGTTCTTCGTGTTCTTCGTCGTTCATCAATCGTTCTTCATCGTTCTTGAGCAAAACCTTTATAAAATCTTCGTTTCTTAATTAAATCCATCCTAATTTATATTTCTAGACTCTCCTCTTCGCTCCTCATCTTCTAGTACGGTTTATTTTCAATTCCGTCAAGATCGTTTTCATCATTTAATTATGGAAAATTTAGTTTACGTTCTAATAATTGTTTTTCTTGTTATTTCTTATAGGGGAAGAGTTTGAAGACGAATTTGGGGACTCTTATATTTTGGGTGAAGACTAGTAGAAGGGTTTTCTTAATTATTACTTCTTATTATTTTGTGCTAAGTGATTTTTGGCTAGCTAAGGTAACAATTCCGTTTTACTCGACGAATTAATGTCACATAGCCTTAGTTTTGTTTTTGTAGTCTTTAGTTTTGGCTCATGTTATAGTATTTATGATTTTAGCTAGTAATATAGCCTTTAGTTTTATTTATTTGGATTTTGGTTCATCTTTAATTTTGGTTCATGTTTTTATGATTTATGGATTTTTAGTTAGTAATATGTTAAGTAGTGATTTTTATGTTGTATGGAATTTTTATGATGATTTATTGTTTTTGATAATTTTTAAGTTGTAGGAAATTTTTATGATGATTTATGGTTCTTGATGATTTTTAAGTTGTAGTGAATTTTTATGTTGATTTATTGTTCTTGATGAATTTTTATGGTTTTTCATAAGTTATGATTTTTATGTTGTTTATGAACTTTTAACAAATTTAGTGTTCTTGAAGAATTTTAATGATTTTTTACTAAGTTATGATTTTTATGTTGTTTATGAAATTTTAACAAGTTTAATGTTCTTGACAAATTATGATGATTTTTAATAAGTTATGATTTTGTATGGATGTTTGTTAAAATGGTTGTTTGATGATTAAAACATGTTAGAAATTAATTTGGTGTTGGTTTGATGGTGAACCGTGGGGAAGGGGACTGAACCGGACCAAACCAGGCCGGTTCAGGCCGGTCTGGGTTGGTCCAAGGTGGGTCCGGGTTTTGGTCTTTGGGTTGTGTCGATGTTTGATTGATTGGTTGTTGTTTTGACGGGTTTTGAATATGTTAAAGCATGCGGGAAATATTAGAAAAAACGGTTTTAAATAAAAAGTGTAAAATCTGCCATTTTTATCAAAACAGGCCGTGGGGCCCAAAACAGGCCCATGTGGGTCCGGCCCAATTCAGCCCGTGGGTCCCACCTTGGGACTCGTGTCGTTTTTTGAGTTATCGTCATTTTTATCGTGTTTTGTAATATTTAGCAAGTGGGAAATATTAATACGTAAAATATTTAATTAAAAGTTTTCAAAATATTATTATTTCTCGCATGTTA
>JAIUZE010070956.1:0-85614 GCA_022085475.1 Heliosperma pusillum
TCATTTCACGGTCGTGAAACTCATTTCACGTCGTGAAATACAAGTCACGGTCGTGACTTGTGCAGTTTCACTACACTGACCCTTTTTGGTAGAATGATCATATCTCCTTCGTTACTTGCTTGTTTTGGGCTTGTGACCATTCATTGGAACCGTAAGAGGATAAGCTATCACCTCGACTTGGAATTTTTGTATTTAGATGTCTAGAACTTTAGTTATGACAGTTTGAAGTGAACCCTTGTTTTAGTTAGTTTCCAAACTTGTTGTTTTGGAGAGGTATCTATGTTTCCTATTTATTATGCTTCTTAAACTTGGTCTAATGCTTATGTATCATGTATTGATTCATGTTTATCATAGTTACATTTATATAATGCCATGTTCACATGTTTTGTGACGGTTTTTGGTATATCCCTCTTTTGAGTCGGGTTTACATATGTTATGATTTGAGCACTAATGATTTTGTGCTATGAACTCTCATTTCCCGGCTACACCTTATATTCGTTAGACTGGAATGTCGGAGCGATGAGGTGTATCCTTGATGCTTGTATGCATGTTTTAGTGGGGATATGACGACGTTGTTAGGAGGTGAACGCAATGCGTTGATCGACCCGGCCGTCAAATGTTGTATACTTGCGAGGTGGTGTTATTGCCTGTAGCGTACTAGCTTGACTTTTGACTATAGATCTCTTTCCTCCGCCTCTTTCGTGAATGTTACCGAATTTGGGGTACTACTCGTCTCTACATGAATTGACCGAGTCTTGTTGGGAACTCTTTCCCACATGATCGGAGATCGGAACAAACTCTTAAGTCCAGAGTCTGGCCAGGTTAAGACTAGGACCGTATTATTATCGTCGTCCTACCGAGAGGATTAGAGTCTTGTGTGTACGAAACGTCTTATCGTACATGGTTCCGGGAAACGTCTTATCCCGTGAACTTGTTTGTCTGGGTCATGAGTATACGAAACGTCTTATCGTATACGGTTCATGGAAACGTCTTATCCTGTGGACTTCCATTGGCTTGTCTTGCTATTGTACACGATGCTAGTGCGTTTCATTTACCGTGAGAGATGTCGTCATTGTGTCGTTGTGTTTGGATGGATGATTACATGAATGATTATATGATTGATCATTGAATGACTTGGTATGGTTTGTTTGTCGAGTCTCAATCTTATCAAACTTATACCGCTAACGGTGAGATGTAAGCCCTAGCGAGCGTATTCGGTTGCCTAAGAGTGTCTTTCCCGAGTCTTTGAATAACATGATGGTTACGGATTTGATTTCCATATGAT
The DNA here is from genome assembly GCA_022085475.1 of Heliosperma pusillum. NCBI lineage: Eukaryota > Viridiplantae > Streptophyta > Magnoliopsida > Caryophyllales > Caryophyllaceae > Heliosperma > Heliosperma pusillum. Next base: position 1,286 of record JAIUZE010070956.1, read on the forward strand.
CTTATCATTATATATTGTATTGCCTATCTTTTCTTATTGAAACTCACATGTATATCTATATATGCATGCTCTACTTTTGTATTTCCTTATATGTACGTTAAAGGTGATATGGCTGGGAGAACCCGGAGTTACTCCCCACTGCTTGTGGCGTTCATGTTTTTCATGAATGAACAGGTTGCTTGCATGGATGGCTTTTTGCTTATGCTATTTTGGGGTTCGGGTGTGAGCTAGCGGGCGTTGTCCTTGGATGAAACACCTCTAGACGTTGTTTAGCTAGTTGCTAATTACTTTGTCTTTTGTTAACACTTTGAGAGACTACGTCTCTTGTGGTATTTTTATTTAGTTTGTAATATTTTGACACTCCTCGTATTTTTCTATATTGCATGTATAAAGGTTTTTAAAATACCGTATTTTCCGCTATATAATTCACATGCTTGTATGTTTTATATTTCCGCATTCGCGAGGGTTGTCACAGACCGGCCGCCGGTCAGTCGACCGGCTGGGAACCCCCGGTGAATTTGTTGAATTTTTGTTAGCATGCGAGTCCCAGCCGGCCACCCGGCAGTCGGACGGCTGGCTGAGACTCCCCCTTCCCCATTTTTCCTTCTTTCTTCTCATTTGGCATGCGCCCCCAGCCGGGTAGCCGGTGGTCGGTCACACCCACCGGCCGGGGATCCCCTGTATTTTTATTGTTGTATTTGATATTGCTGTAGTGCCAGCCGGGTAGCCGGCTGCCGGTCCCCCTAACCGGCTGGCAACCCCCTGTAGCTTATTCTCATTTCTTTCCCATATGACTTCACATGTAATAATTTGCATGGTTTGTTTATCGTATAAACTTACGTAATAACATTAAATATTCATGTTTAGAATATAGGATATCTCATATGCTAATATCACATGTTTGGTGACGGTTTTTGATATGTCCCCTCTTGAGTCGGTTCTACCCTATGTTTTGATTTGAGCACTACTTGTTGAGTGCTATGTACTCTCATTTCCCGGCTACACCTTATCCTCGTTAGACTGGAATGTCGGAGCGATGAGGTGTATTTTTGATGCTTGTGTGCATGTTTTAGTGGGGATATGACGATGTTGTTAGGAGGTGAACGCAATGCGTTGATCGACCCGGCCGTCAAATGTTGTATCCTTCGAGGTGGTGTCATTGCATGTAGCGTATTAGCTTGACTTTTGACTATAGATCTCTTTCCGCCTCTTTCGTGTAGTTTAGCCGAATGTGGGGTGCACGACGTCCTTTGTGTGATCGAGTATTGGATGTGGAACGTCATACCCCATGTCGAATCGGGAAATGCCTTATCCCGAGAGTCTGACCAGGTTTAGACTAGGACCGCATTATTACCGCCGTCCTACCGGGAGGAATAAAGTCTTGTGTGTACGAAACGCCTTATCGTACACGGTTCAGGGGAACGCCTTACCCCGTGGACATGTTTGTCTAGGTCATGTGTATACGAAACACCTTGTCGTATGCGGTTCAGGGAAACGCCTTATCCCGTGGACTTCCACTGACTTGTCTTGCTACTTGTACACGATGCTAGTGCGTGCCATTTACCGTGAGAGTATGTATGCTTATATTTGATCATATGATGGATTGTATGCTTGATTGTTTGGATGCCTATAATTGGTTTGTATGTCGAATCCCAAACCTTCTCAAGCATATGTCGCTAATGGTGAGATGCAAGCCCTTAGTGTTCTATATGGCTGCCAAGGGGTGTCTTCCCCGAGTCTTGTATCGTATGATGATGACGGATGATGGTTTTCTTTACTCGTATATTGTTATTATCATAATGTTATTCTCATATCCGACATGATATATATGTTCACATGATTACATGCTTGCTTATGTACGTTTTAATGTGATATGGCTGGGAGAACCCAGAATTACTCCCCACTAACGGTGGCGTTCATGTTTTTCATGAATGAACAGGTTGCTTGGCTGGATCTCTTCTTGTTTTTGGGTTCGGGTGTGAGCTAGCGAGCGTTGGACTTGACGATTCACCCATAAACGTTCTTAGCTAGTTTACTAAACAACTTTTATGCTTGACTACGTTTTGAGAGACTATGTCTCATTGTAGTTCTCCTACTTTGTTTTGTAATCTTTTGGCACTCCTCGTTCTTTACTCTTAGCATGTAAAAAGTTTTAAAAATATCGCATTTCCGCTATTTAAATCGCATGCTTGTTATGTTTTATTTCCGCATTCGCGAGGGTTGTCACAAGAATTGTATACATTCAAAGTTTTTAAGCTAAAAAAAGGGTACCATACATGTAGAATATGAGAAAACTAAGGGGTGCCAAGTTAAATATTCCTTATTAATTTTAAGCATTATTTTGAAAAAAACTTCTAAATGAGTACATGTATTAGAAAAATAAGATGACGCCACCCGGTGGTCCCGAAACTCAGTATCACTGGGGTTAAAATTGTAAATTAGGAAGATATTTCCTTGTAATATGGGATTTTAAACTAATTAGTTATAGGGCAGTGTAGACACCAAAATTTTATATTTCGGTATCTAGTTATTTTATACTTCGTTATATATTTAGTATTTAAAGATATTTATCAATTAAGATATTGATAATATCTTAGGATATTAGAAGATATTTTACCTTGCTTCTAAGCTAACTAGAACTATAAATACACTTGTTATGTTTAGGTTTTTTTTTGACAGAAGTAAAATCGTAGAGCCTACAAACGAATAGCTCTTGCTGCTAAAGCATCAGCCATTCTATTCAGGGTTCGTGGAATAAAACTAATAGAAAGACAATGAAAAGATCTACTAATAAGGTCAATTTCTTCAATAATACCCTTATTCCTGACTTCCGGTTCAGCAAATCTAAGAATTTGAGAGATAACCGAGAGACAGTCAGAGAGAATGATCAAATGCAGATATCCCTTAGAAGAAGCCCATCTTAACCCTTCCAGGATGGCTAAGGCCTCAGCTTGTTCCGAAGATTGAGAGAAAGGGCATCCTCTAGTAACAGAAGTATCATACCCATCAGAACTTTGAAGGAAAAAGCTCAACCCAGTAGACAAGATATCCTTCCAAGACGCGTCACATATAGTCTATCTTGACAACAAAATGTCGGGTTACCAATTAGGTTAAAAATCATTCTTCCCTTGATCTTTTTAAGATTCACGTCCAACTCATATGGTAAGATATGATCCTTAACCTTAATAGAATTTTCCCAAGCTAAACATTGAAAAGCCTTAGACAAGAGATTTTCGTAGACCTAGATTGCATTGCCAGAAACATCATGTCCCCTAAAAAGATAATGATTTCGGGAAAACCAAATAGTTCAGATGGTGGACATAAAGGATAATAACTTATATGCCGACTCATTAGTCTTAGCTAGGTAGGAAATCCAGTTGATAATCCAAATCCTTATATCCAGGAAAGAATCCATCTCAGTACGAATCCCAAGCTTACTACATGCCCACATGCATCTAGCGAATTGACAATCCCTGAAGAGATGATTACTTGTTTCAGTTGTAGGAGATTCGCAAAAACAGCAAATTTTATGTATGGCAATCCCACGTTTCTCAAATTCACTCCCCACAGAAAGGGACTCAGTAAGAATTATCCATAATAGTATATTCAGGATTTAGGTCCCGGCAGCCTCCATAAGAATTTTCTAATAAATTTTTGAATTGTCATAGAAATCCTTGATACATCCTTAATTGTAGCACATTTAATCCATATATCCTTCCATATCTGAAAATATCCACTTTTAACCGTGTATCTTCCATGATTGCAGAATTTCCAATAAGCAGAATCAGCTGATTTTGACCTACTAATTGGGATAGCTAAAATATTTTTAGCAGATTCCGGATTAAAAAAGGAATAAACAATATCTTTATTCCACTTAAACGAGGGAGAGATCAGGTCTCTAATCCGTAATTCCACAATGGAGGGGAAACCCTCAAGCAAACTTGGATGTGCCGGAGTAGGCACAACTCCATTTACCCATCTGTATTTCCAGACATTACGTTCCGAGTAAGGTCCAATCTGCCAAATAATATTCTTTTCAAAAGTCTCTAATCCCCATAGGAGTCCCTTACCAATCCAGTTGAGTTTTTCAGGTTTCTTCCAATTTATATTTCTCACAGACTTTGATTGTCCTACCACATCAATGGAGAAAAAATATTTTTTTCCAATGGTTCGTCCAATTAATGAGGAAGGAAGCATTAGAATATTCCATCCTGTCTTCGCAAGTAGAGCCTTGTTAAAACCCGCAGTATTACGAATACCAATACCACCCAAACCTTTAGGTTGATTTAGGAATAACTTACTACACCAGCTGATTCCTTGTGATTTCCTAAGTCCCTTCCACCAAAACTGTGACAATAGGGAATCAATCCTAGTAGTCACACTTACCGGTAATTTGAACACCGATAGAATGAACGTAGATAAAGAGGAAAGAATAGAGGAAATCAAGGTAAGTCTACCAGCTTGTGATAATAAAATTCCATTCCAAGAGGAAATTCTTTTAGAAATATTATCCAGAACATATCTAAAAATTTCCTTTTTTGGTTTGTTCCGGTCAATGCCAATTTCAGTAGAAGCACCCAAATACTTGCCCATCGACAAAGAACCACAAGTTAGAGGATAGCATATGGAACAAGTCAATTCAAAACACCCATCCTCTTACTACCAAATTGTAGGTAGGATGAAATAAGTTACAAAAAAGACCCTATCATCTCCCTACGAGCGAGATTAAGTCGATAAGACCCTCGTAGTAGTGTAGTACTATCAAAACCCTAGCCCTTATCATGGAATCAAGAAATCTATGGAAGTTGTAACACTCAATCTTTCAGTTACAAAATACTGTAGGAAATATCGGTATATTTCATACATGAAATTTAAGGATTATAACGAAACTATAGTATATGAATTACGAGTCATAAATGAATTGCATAATATAAAATTATAGGAATTTAGAATTAACCTTTGGTCCTAGCAAATTTGGCCTATGAACAATATCGAAATCGATATTCTCCTAATTGTTGCACCCAAGATGCTCTGAGATATGCCTTTTCTTGTGCTAGAAAGAATACAAAAATTACTGATGATTTTTGTGTCAAGAACTGAATGATGAATTATGTAGAGAAGAAGAGTTTATATAGACCTCTCCTCCTCTCTCCTTTTACACGTCCAAATAGAAGTCTAGTAGAGGGAGGAGTCTTCCCTCTTTTTCTTCTACTTGTATTAGGAATTGGAGTCAAGATAGGATTCTTCCTTCTTTTATTTATTTAATGTATAATATGTGAATGTAATATTATAATATATACGTCAATTATAAACATCGTATATTTATAATTTGCTAATTAAATCAACATTTAATTCGTTTAAGCTTACATTATTTAATCGTATTAATAATTACATTATATACATTAATTAGATATAACAGTTTATATTCAATTACGAATTAACATTTAATTCGTCTCAGCTAGTATTATTTAATCGTATTAAATAATCGTATCATCATTACATTGACTAACCTTTTAGTCATATACATCGACTAACCTTTTAGTCATATAAGACATCAATATGATTATATTTTTCATATAATCATATCTCTCAAACACATCCTTTAGGTGTGACTTTTAGGGACCAGTTGATCACCGCCATTTAAAATGACAATAACGTCAAACTTCTAGCAAGCCAACCGTTATCGATAAACGTTAATCAACTGATAAGAATACTAAGTATACCCTGTGAACCTGTAAGAGATTTATACACGTTATCACACTAACTGTGGAGGACACTAGCTCCAACAAATACACTCTTATTTTCCATATTGTTTTTGGTTTTCATTGAGTTTGCTACTGGTTTTCTTGTTTTACGCCAACAAAATGTGAATTCGTGAAAAGAAAATTAGCTCCATTTTCACTTGTTACAACTGCTATGAATATAAAGTCGATACTTTTTTTTACAAATGGAAAAAGACGTAACTACATATTGTTTAGGCTTATAGAGCCATAATTACATCCAAAATTATTCAACATAAAAACAAACCATATAACTAATAAGGCTAGTACGTGCAACTACATGACTAAAGATACGACTGGTATCAAAAACATGCTCGAGAAGCGAGGGAGAATGGGCACGAGTAACTTCATCCGCGTCTTCAGCAATACTAATCACTCCGATAGGCCAACGAGATGAACCAGGTGCACTTACACCAAGTTGATACTTGATACCATTGTTGAACAATTAAAAATGGGAAGAGGATGATCTCATAAAAAAATGGAACAAGCAAGGTGCGTGGCTGCCCTAGAAAACGTTCCCATCCAAAATGATAACTTAAAAAAAAACGGCCCCAAATAAGAACTAGAAATAAACATAGGTATAAACATAGGTATAAACATAGAAATAAACATAGTTAAACACGTAAGTAGCGTATAATTCGAGTTGATCCAAAGTGATTGTAGTTGATATGAACTTCATAAAATTTATTCCCTCCTATTCATTATAACATTTCCCATTTAGTTTTTGCACAAAAATTAAATTTTTTAATTAGGGTTAATTGATGTGAATAATCTCAACTATTGCCGTCGTCCTGCTTACATTAACTCACACTATTTAATAACCCATAAAAATTCAAACTATGCTATCATTTAACTTTAGTTGCTCTCAACCTTTTTTTTTACCTGTTACCGGTATGCTTTGTTATTTTGTAGGTTACCTTTCTTTTCTTCCTTTCTTCTTATAATCTTCTTCCCCTTCCTCAATTTTTTAATCTTCTAATTCTCCTCTCTCTTATTCCATACCCTAATTTCAATTGTTTCTGATTTGAGGGTTTTTTTTCCCTATAAAATTTCATTAATGTTGCCCCCTTCATCTTCTACCTCCTCTTGCACAATTTCTTGCAAATGACCCTCCGTACCACATTTTTAGAGTAACACAATCCCATTGATTTGCCTACCCAATTAAGACAAAAATCAATCAATTATTAAGGAAAAAGACACATTTAAATAATTATTGTTAGATTTAATCCGACTAAAGGCCAATAACTTCATACTAAATTATTCGATAAATACTAGATGCGGAAGCGTACCTTATTACATGACGAAAGGTTGGGATGGACCGCCTGAAGGGACAGTCTTCAGGATTAGATCTTCTAGTAGACACACATATCATATGGATCTCTCTACTGATGGGAGACGGAAGAGATGGGGTTATTATGTGCTACCAGGGACTATAACCCAGGTGACTTTAGATAGTCTCCTTAGTCTAATGCGCCAATCATGCATTAGAAAACCTAATGGGTATCTACACTAGTAGAAAGTCTGGCCCATACTTTGTAAGACGTATAATAATAAGCCCATATCTTATACACCGTAGTAGATCACTTTATATTTGGGCATAACTTAACAGATAGCGTATAAATACAATTATTACCGAATTAATAATTTCTTACAATTATAATCAAAATTAACAAAAAACCAAACAAAATTAACCGTTAAAATAACAAAATGTAAAACAAGGGGTTGAAGGGAATGAAGATGCTATTATTAAATTTAAAAAAATAGAAAATTACCGTCATACTCAGATTGTTGGAGTAAGTGTCCTCAACAATAGTGCATGCGATCACATATTTAAATCTAAATAATAAAGAATACAAAGGGATGATGAATATTATAGTCAACTGGTCAACATAAATCGGTAACGATTGGCTCAATTGAGTTTGACGTTACTGTCGTATGACGTTACTGGTCAACCTAAAAGACAATCCCCTAATCATGTACATTAATTAATTGTATATCGATACAGATTAATTAATCCCTTAAATTGAACTCAATTTATATTAGTGAGAATTATATCTTATTGTAATATGATTAAAAAAGATTCATTTTAGTAATTTAGTCGTTATATTACTAAGAATGCATAATGTTTATGAAATATTTGAGATAAGCAAAATTGGTCGCTTATAATTACAAATTGTTGTAGATTATATTAACCAAATATGAGATGACCCATTTTATTTACATGTAATTATAAAATATGACATAAAATGTTAAGTCTAATTTATTTGTTATAAAATTGCATTTAAATAAGTTAAATGAACTTTTATAAGTTAAATTACATGTTACATGTCACATGTCACATGTCTGACAAATGACAAATTACAAAAATAAAATGGACACCCATTTTAGGTTGGGAAAACCGGTTGTGGTGGTTTGTAGGGTAGGTTTTAGGTGATTGAGTGTTGTTCTTATTAAGAATAGAAACAATACGATTACTACCTAAAAACCTAGACTCTACTCTATTGCATTGTGAAGACAAATGTGAGGCTTGCTCACCCTCCCCCATGCCTTGGTGTGGCCGGTTCCCATGCATGAATAAGAGGACTAGTTTTCCTCTTATTTTACTTACTTGATCTCATTTTTGTATTGTAGACTCATCTCTCTACAATCTCCATCTCTCACTAAAAGAAATTTAAGAAATTCCTCTTGTGTTCTTACACTAATAATATCATTACTAAAGGTTGTAATATATCTATTAGTTCATATTAAGGGCATCTCACAAATTATACTAGTGTAGTAATATTTGAGATTTTTGGGTATTGTCTTGGTGCAACTTATTGGAGAGTTTCTAATTTGAAACTTGGAAAATCATCCTTATATACTCATTATATAAGCTCAAGAACAAAGTAGGAAGGAGTCCTATTTTGTGCCCAAAATCCGTTCAAATCAATGTAAGGAACAATTCTTCTTCCTTCTTTGTATTTTAGTTATGCATGCATAAGTTCCTCATAGTTTAAGAGTAAACTATTTGTTAATATGATATTAGAAATGTCTAATATTGAGTTTAAGAAACTTACAAGCGGTATCAAGAGCTTTGGTTGTTGCATGCATAATCGATTTATAGTTTTTTCGAGTTAACGTAACTTAAAGAAAACTAGTAATTTGTGTTTTATGAGATAAAATCACAGTCATTTTCATGTCAATATATTCTGGTCCTAATATGAGTTTAGGTCATTTTGACGATTTATGGAAATTTATATTGCTCAAATATGTTTTTAGTATTTTTATTACATTTTAATGAGTAAAATGATGTTTAAAATGCTAAAAATAGTTAGATTTATCTTCTGAACGTGAAAGTTTTACACAATATCACACATGATTTTACTTAGTGTATGTAAAGTTTCGTGTGAAGTGGACTTATTTCTCATGATTTATGATTTTTATATGATAAAATGATATAAATGAAGGTCAAATGGTTAAAAATACTTCAGATTTGAATCTGAATATGAAATTTTAAAATGTTGTTACATGCATATTTTCTTGTCATACTGGAAAATTTCAGACTTATATGATTTGTCTATCATTATTTATGAATTTTTAATGTAAAAATTGCATAAAAAGTGACTTATTTAGAAATTATAGCTAAAATAAATTTCAAGCCATGAGAAAATTATTCCTGGTTGAATAAATGTCCCAAATTTCATATCTAATGTTTAAAAATTAATTTGATTAATTTTCACATGCTTTACGTATTTTATATGATAAAACCGATAAAGCGCAACCGATTTTTCTCAAAAACGATTCGAAATTTTTAACCATGATTTTTGACATTTTGAGTGTCATGAAAATGTTCCAGAATGTACAAAATTTAAAATTCAAATTTTGAAATTATTGTAATTAAATTTGGATTTATTTGATTAAAATATATTTTTAAAGTCTGATTTTGAGCAATTATATAACAACAAGTTGAATTATTGTCAAAAATTGAGTGATGACTAATTTTTGAGTCCTAAAACAGTTGGGATAATTAACTTGGACTTAAATATGATTTAAGTATTGTTTGGTGATTTTAACAAGTTATTATCACGCATTTCCGTAAAACTGGGTTATATACGATATAAACCGTAATTTAGGGCGATTTGGCATTTAATATGAGCATGTTTTATACATATTATAATGCTGCATTTTTATTTATGAATGTCATATTTTATTTATGTAATTTTGAATTATGTAAATTTTCTTGTATGGCCTTAGTTTTAATCGATATTGCCCGAAATGTAAGGGAATATTGATTCGGTTGTAATTTAATGTGATCTCGTATCACTTTTATTGTATTATTTTGTTTTAAAAATTTATAATAGAAAATTATTATAATTTTATTATATAATTTGTAATTATTTGTAATACCGGAGTTTCTCAAAGACGGTGCCATTCGGAAAGGAGTTCCGAGAGAGAGACGGTGACCTTGAGAGGCGTGCTTATGAAGTTCAAGGGACCAAAAGAGTTGGTTTCCGAATTTGTAATAGATTATATGATTTTCTATTCTAGGAAAGGCCATACTAGGAATTTTATCTTTATGCTTGCATGTTATTTAATATGTTTGCATGCATTGCCAACATGCCATAACATGACATGCATATTTTATCGAGTATTCGACCGTGTCAATTAAAGTTATTGTTAATTCATCGATTTAGTTCACTTAAACGAGATAGATAATAAATTGTCATGACCTCTCATAATAAATAATTGAGATCAAGCCTTACCAAATGATATAACCCATGAATCCCAATTTCGCAAGGAAGTAGGCTCGGCTCACCGGGGTGCTAAACTTGTTACGTTGGGTAAGTGGGGTAATAAAGGTTATTATTTCGAAATTTGGATTGAGCTCAACGGAAGTATTCGCGACCGTAGCCGCATGTGTTCCGGGCTTAAGATAAATATTAAAGTAATATTACCGACCGAGAGTTCTAATGTAGAATCGATTAAAGAGTTAATCCACCGAATTATGTTAATAAGGGATGAATCGGCTCACCGTGCCCAAGTTGATATGAATTTGGATCTCGGAATCATTTATAATAGTTGGGTAGAGCCAGTAGACCTGGAAAACGAGTCAACCGAGTCGGGTTCGGGTCGGGCCAGTTCGGGTCGGGCCAGTTCGGGCCGGGTCAGTTCGGGTCTTTCGTTGATTTCGGGTTAATTCGGGTCGGGTCGGGTCATTTCGGGTTTCGGGTTTGTTTCGGGTTAGATGCCGGGTCTGTTTCGGTTCAACCGGGTCGGGTTATTTCGGGTCGGGTCATTTTCGGGTCAAAGAATAAGAGACAAAAGGTCATTTTAAGTCTTTTCGGTTCAATTAAAGTTATGTTTTATCAGGTCATTTTCGGGTTGAGTGGTTTTGGATCGGGTTATTTTCGGGTCGGGTCAGTTACAGGTTAAGAAAGATCGGGTCATGTTCGGGTCGGGTCGGGTCTAATCGGGTTTCGGGTCACATTCGGGTGTTGTAATTCGGGTCAATTTCGGGTCACGGGTCGGGTCAATCGGGTCGGGTTGCTTTTGCCAGGTCTAGGTAGAGGTCACTATTTAAATGTTAAAACTTGTTTAAAATGTTTACAAGTATTTAATTCGATAATTGTTGACATTTCCTTCATCTCATTTTTGTAGTCAATATTTTTATTCGCAAATGGCAACTCCAAATTCCAACACTCCGACTCTCACAAACGTTACATGGTTTCGATCCTTTATGGATCGATGCAAGTTAGAAAATAATGGCGCTAATTTTGCCGATTGGGATGCGCAACTCCGCTTGGCCGCGGAAGGTGACGACAAGCTTCGTTACCTTACCGAAGCCTCTCCCGAAACACCTAATGAATAGTCAACCGCCGCCGCAAGGCGAGCCTATGAGGCTTACCAAAAGGAAGCCGCCGCGATCAAAAATGTTCTGATCTTCTCTATGGAGGCCGATCTCCAAAGGAGTGCCATAAAGATGAGCACGGCCTGTGAGATCTATGCCAAGCTTGTGACCATGTTTTCACAAGCTCCTAGTATAATTCAATATGAGACGGCTTCCGACATGAATCTTAAAGAGGGCCAAAAAGTTAGCCCTCATGTACTCAAATTGATTGAGCATGTCGAGACTCTTAAATTGCAAGGGGTTGACATTCCCGAACAACTCGTTATTAACCGTGTACTACACTCCTTGGGGAAAATCAAGGCATATGTGCAGTTTAGGGTAAATTACAATATGCAAAATATGCAAACCTCTCTTCACGAGTTGCACAAGATGCTTGTGCAAGCGAAGAGAGACATGGGGCTAAATGTTAGCACCACCAAGGATGTACTTCACATCAATAACAAGAGCAAGGGGAAGTTCAAGAAAGGTGAAAGTAAGGGAAAGAAGCCCTCCACCTACAAAGGCAAAGGAAAAGCTATTGAGAATAGCTCACCCAATCCTAAGAAAGGTGCCTCAACCGAGAATAAGTGTCATTATTGTAATGGCATAGGGCATTGGAAGAGGAATTACCCCAAATATCTAGGAGATATCAAAGCTGGAAAGATTATTTCAGTTGGTAAATTTTCATCCCTATCTTTTATGTTATGATCTCAACTTTGGTATATAGATACAAGTTGTGATTCTTACCCTTTTTAATTGTAATTAGGGCACCCAAGCAAGGACAAAGGCAAGGACAAGCAAGCCTAATTAAAGAGGCTCTTCAAGGGAAGCTAAGGTAGCCACCCATGGATGAAGACATATGGAAGCCTGGACTCTTTTTGTGTTGTCTTCTTTATTGGGTTGTATTTTGAGACATTGTTTTAGAAACTCTTAATTTCCTTGTTTGACAATGGAAATTTGTTTATTTTCTTTTATTAACAAATGGTTGTAATTGGATATTAGTGACTTGGTTTTCAACCCAAGTCACTCGGTTTATGGAAACTTTTTCATTCTAAAACTTGTCATTATACTCTACTTGCACTAATAACATAAGTTGTATCGACTCAAATTGATCATATTAGTATTATGATGATTGGATCATTATAATAAAAGGCTCAGAATTCGATTCTCACTTTGAAAGATCAATTGTTAAGTCAAATTGAGTTATTGAACTCAAAATAGGGAATCTACCAAACCAATTGGCTACACCACTTATAAAGATTGTAAATGACATGAATATGAGTCAACCTCTTTAGCTTATAGAACTAGTCTATCTCAAAGCTAAGATTCGATGTCTTTAAAACAAAGTCTTTAATAGACCACTTAAGGTCATGTTGTGTTACTTCTACCTTCCTCACGAGTATGAGTACAAAATTGTTTGTGGCTCATAAGGCTATCTTTAAAGAAAATTGTTGTATTTTTCTAAAGATAGAATGGGAGAAAATAAGAACGAAAACTAGTTAGGATCTAGTGAGGAAACCAAAAGAAAGTGTTCTTAGGTAAGAATCAAGGAACTAGTGAGCAAACCAAAAGAAAGTGTTCTTAGGTTAGATTCAAGACTAGTGAGGAGACCAAAAGAAAGTGTTCCTCGGTGAATCCTTAGACTAGTGACGAGACCAAAATAAAATGTTCTTGATATAATAAGATTATGATCTATGAAGTGGAAGTACCTAGAAATTTTAAAATTCGATTTTCTAACGTAAGAGACTTATGAAACTAAATGGAATCAATGCAAAGGAATGATGTATTTGGAATTGTCCAATGATAAATCATTCTGTAGACATGAAGATGTTTTATTTGGAGGTGTCCAATTCATGGATGATATGAAAATGTCTGTAAAAGCTAAGTTAATGCGTAACTTTGCTTAGATCCATATAATCAGTAAAATAACTCATAGTAGACATGTGCAAGATACACAACAAAACCACATGTCCAAATAGGGATTTGGAATGGGATGTGTACATGACACAAGCCTAAGGTATCTACCAAGAGGTTATGATGATCTTTTCTATAATGAGATATAAGAAGACTTTCACTCGAATTGTCGAAAAGTCATGTATAAACATGAAGTTAAGTGGGAGTTAAAGTCATGTAAAGAGATGAAGTTCAGTGGGAGAAATTGTCTTCCACGTGGATGACGTATCACTCATTGAGAGTGACGTATTCATATTACCTTTTGAAAGGAGTGGTTGGATTTTAATGTTATAGGGCAACATGTATACTAAAATCAGAATCTATTGTGGAATATGAGATTTTAGCTTGACATTTGGAAAATTGTCTTATATCGATAAGATCCTTTATCTATTTCAAACAAGTTAAATAGGTTATTCATGTTGATGAAAGTGGGATCACTATGAAAAGGTCATAGTCATCTACTGAACCTAAGAGTTGTTGATTACATGAGTACTAATGTTTCCGCCATTAGACCAATCATGTATGCCATTACATGGATATACCTAAATGAATTGGTGCTGGGAGCATGATAAGCCTGTAACAAATCAATCCACATGAGTGTCATTGGATAGCCTACAAGAACATCCATAGAGTTCTCAAGGAGAACTAGGGATACATTGTTGTGTTTGGTAGAGAAAATTTGGATATGTGGTAAAGGTTACACAAACCCAAATTTCCAAACTGAAAAGGATTTATCCGAATCATAGGTATACCTTTTTTATACAAGAAGCGAATAACTAAAAGGATGATTGAAGAGTCAATCATTATAAAATCTACAAATAGAGACCTAGTACATTATGATGAGGATAAGGTGGCCTACAAGGAGCTAATGGTAGATCCTTTCACCTAAATACCTATCAGTTATCATGATAACGAGTGAGAGCATCTTTCAAGTTAAAGAGCCCAACACTAGATTGAGATCTAGACATGTACGTATGTAGATGAATTTATGTTATTAGGAATAACGTTGGATGGAAGGAAAAAACAATTCACAAGGTTGGAATAAATGAATATATGGTATATTCACTACCCAAGCCTTATTGCATTTAATAAGATCGTCATGAATTGTCATGGACGAAATAAACTTTAGATTATATGATATGAAGCAATAACATTGTGTTGATTGTTCAAATATGATAATCACATTTATCGTTTGAGCTTCCAAAACTCGTTTTATGCTTTGTTATATCCAAATGGGTTGTAAAGACAATTTTGAACCTCCATTAAAGTGGACTGTATTAGCATAGCATTGGCCCCTAGTTGCTTATATGAGGTGACGTCTCCAAGTGACGAGAGTGTGATGCGATTGATGGCAAGTTCAAGTGCCATAGGGTCATAAGGGATGACCAGTCGATCACATAAACAGACTATAAAGGACAATAGTCGGGAAGTGACCGCTTATAGAGTTCTGGCAACTCTTGTAGCCTGGTCATGGCAAGAGCTACTATAGTATTCTTTTTGAGTCAATTCTTTGACTAAAGACTTTTCGCCTAAGGTGGCACAGTTTCAAAGTGACTTTGATTTATGTTCTACGACCTTCGTAACCGGGGTCAAATGGGCATCTTTTGGGTCATGATGAGCTGTGGCTATTCGAAGGGAATAGTGCGATAGGAATTGTCCACCCCTTGTCAGGGTTGTTTTAAAATCTCAAGGCCACTCGAGAAGGAGTAAGCTGAAAAATGCGTGGCCACGCTCGGAAGGTATTTATGGTAGATAATTCCGGTCAGAAAGTTACTCTCCAGATCGAGGAAACCACTTTTGATATGATCAAATGCAAGTACGACCTGCAAGACACCTTGCATTGAGTGGGAGATTGTAATAGGACAAGAGAATTGGTGACGCACACTTGTCTCGGACAAGTGGGAGATTGTTGGAGTAAGTGTCCTCAACAATAGTGCGATCTCATATTTAAATCTAAATAATAAAGAATACAAAGGAATGATGAATATTATAGTCAACTGGTCAACATAAATCGGTAACGATTGGCTCAATTGAGTTTGACGTTACTGTCGTATGACGGTGGTGATCAGTTGATCCCTTGAGGTCACACCTAAGACCATCTCCAACCCCAAATTTTTCTCTTCCTCATCCCACTCTCTCTCATCACTTCTTACTCATCCACCTCATTATTCCTCAACTTTTCAATTAACAACCAAATTACTCATACAACAATGATTTATACTTATTCCTCATTTCACCCTCTTTCATCATTTTATCTTTCTTACTTTAATATACCCCACACAATTTTTTATATTAAAAACTTATTAAAGTAATTTACTCGGGTTTCTAGACGGTAATTTTTCGATAAATTCTTTTTTTTCTTAAAGTTAGACGTTATTAAAGTAACTATTAACCGAGACGGAGGGAATATTTTTATTTTTTTTAAAGTAATGCTTAAAAAAAATCAATGCACATCTTCTTCCGGATATCTGTCAATACTACTACATATTTGTTGCGGAAAAAAAAAGGAATTATACTTTATTTTTATTTTTTAAATAAAAATTACATTTTAAATTAGTAGCAAAGAAAACAACAGAAAGTTTTCCTAGTGAGGTAGGATTTGACCCGTCTTAAGCTTAAGACGGGTTAACCCGTCTTAGAGAATTTGTGAAAAAAGAAATTGGTGGCCTTTCTTTCTCTATGCGTGAAAAAAGAACAAAGAAATAACTACCCAAAAACAATACAAAAAGTGATGAAATTGGGTGTGGGGGCCTTTCTTTCTATGCGTTTTCATCCTCAACAATTGAAGGAGAATCTTCTTCCTCGTCATCTTGAGGCACCTTCCTCATTGTTGGAAACCACAATTTACTCTTCCTCAACAAATCAATGAGCATTAAAGTGCTGTTGGAGGTGCTCTAAAGGACAATCCCCTAATCATGTACATTAATTAATTGTATATTGATACAGATTAATTAATCCCTTAAATTGAACTCAATTTATATTAGTGAGAATTATATCTTATTGTAATATGATTAAATAAGATTCATTTTAGTAATTTAATCGTTATATTACTAAGAATGCATAATGTTTATGAAATATTTGAGATAAGCAAAATTGGTCGATTATAATTACAAATTGTTGTAGATTATATTAACCAAATATGAAATGACCCATTTTATTTACATGTAATTATAAAATATGACTTAAAATGTTAAGTCTAATTTATTTGTTATAAAATTGCATTTAAATTAGTTAAATGCACTTTTATAAGTTAAATTACATGTTACATGTCACATGTCACATGTGTGAGAAATGACAAATTACAAAAATAAAATGGACACCCATTTTATGTTTGGAAAACCGGTTGTGGTGGGTTGTAGGGTAGGTTTTAGGTGATTGAGTGTTGTTCTTATTAAGAATAGAAACAATATGATTACTACCTAAAAACCTACACTCTACTCTATTGCATTGTGAAGATAGATATAGAAATTAGATCTTTACGAAAATATATACGGTAATAAATGACATTAATACGTAATATTAGTGGTGAAGTTAGATATCATGTAAAGTACTTGACATGTTAAGTAGTCCATCCTTTTTATAATATAAGTCGCTTAAAAAAATCAAAATTTTCATTTTATAAGGCGTTATGCAATTTCCCATGTATTAAATGGTATTCTCAATTTTCAAAGCACTATAATTTAAGAAAAAGTACATTAAGCCATTTATCGGTGAAAAATGTTTATTTTTCTATTTTAAACAAACATTTATAACACAAAACTAATAGTACATCATTTGTCCGCATGAGTGTGGTCTAGTGGTTAAAAAAATAGTGAAACCCCTAAGTGTTTCAGGTTCAAGCCTCTCCAAGAGCAATGTTGTGGAGTAGTTATGACATGAGGCTAATGCCTTCTAAACTTCGAGTACGGGAGTATAAGTTAAGATCTCTACCAAAATACAATACAATATACATAAATTACGATTCTGCACTTAAGTGGGTAATATAAAATTTAAAACAAATCTATTTTTTAATTAATTTTTCCTTTTTCTAAATTAAGGTGGTACTGAAGGTCAGTAACACTCGGTGGCGTCCTATGGCTTTCTTAATTCCTATGTATTAAAGGTAAATAAATGGATACTTCGTATGTATTACATAGAAAAACCCAACTTGTTTACTTTGAATGTTTGAATGAATAGGGTATGGGGGTACATACTACATAGGTTGGTCCTTCCGTCCTTAAATATATTATTCATTCACGTCAAATTAAGGAAGAGATCGAGGAAGAGTGAAGAAAAAAGTAGTGAGGGAAGACATGATATTACTCAAAGTATTGCTGTGTTTTGGTGTGGTAGCTTTGTTGTCAAACTACGTCATTTATGGTGGAAATACGTTTCAACAACACGACCTTCCTTCTCATTTCATTTTTGGTGCTTCTTCCTCTGCTTATCAGGTTTCTCTCCTTCTCCTCTTTGTCTTCGCTTAAAACCGTCTTAAGCTTAAAACGATGATTCATTTCCTTGTTATGTACTCGGTACTAGTTGGTTAATTACTGTATATCCTACTCCATAAGTGTGTAGCAATGGAAAATTCTTCTGTCACAATTCCTCCTTCTTCCTTACACCTGAAGTATTTGTGTCATTCGGGAGGACCGTCTTCTTTACACTCAAAGGATTTGTGTCATTCTGGAAGATTGTATGTCTTCCTTACACCTAAAGAAAAATGATAAAATAAACGAGTATTAAGACTCGCTAGAAAACGTTCATTGATAGAATTTATTGAGATAATATATTATTGCTTTGTAATTACTTGTTCATCTCATTTCATCATATAAGAGGGTATTTATACAATGAGACATGAATAACTTATGGCATATCAAGAGTCACTAATTAACACAATTCATTGTATCTAATTACTAGCAATTATGTACAATAATTTCCTAATAATTCCTAATACCCTCCCGCAATCGTAAATGCAGTAGTACGAACTTTACGATAGGAGAAATACATTATAATAAAAAAAAACGTCTTTGTTTCTTCGTCTTGATCTTCAGTAAATAAACTTCTCATCTTCACGAGATGGTAAGATAAACGAGTATAAAACTCGCTAGACAATCTTTATTCGAACAAGAACGTTGATCTTTTCTTATTATTTGAAAATTGACATGATTGTGGCCGGGGTTTCTTCTTCACAGTTCACAACCATGACACGTTACTACCAAATGCCAAAAAAATGATTCATAGAACTATCACTTATGAGGGATGGTAACCCTCTGCCATGATCAAATCAATTGGAATATGCTCTAATGTTGTCACGTTCCATTTTAGGATCATAATCAATTTCTTTTGTGTGTGATTGAGTTCTAAGCAAATATTATTATTTAAGATTAATATTTTTGATTGAATCCTACCGGTGGGCACCATATTTTATTGCCCACCAGCAAGAAAACGGAAGCGTATTTAGAGACCTCAAGAACGAGGCTCTGATACCATGTTAAGAGAATAGGAAAATGTGTTGTGATAAGATATTGTGATTGAATGATCTGATCATTGATTGAGATTACATATGGTTTATATAGCTACAATCGAGACACTTCACATTACCGCTATAAATGACGGTAATAATGAATGTGGCTTTCCAATGACTATTCATAAATAATACATAGTCCCAATACCTTCCTAACATAATGCCTTAGGTGTAAGGAATACTATCATCCCGGTGAACACATAAATTTTTCACTAGTTTTAAACCCGTGCTAAAATGCACGGGTTGCTTTTTTATTTTAATAAAAAAGTTTTAAAAATAACGATTAAGATTGTTTTTGGGTTTTATTCTAACCCTCATCTTACCTGTATTTTTATCTAGCCCGTAAAATCAGTCTCGTTTGACAGATCTAATCACAATAGTCCATCAATCAGTCTCCTTTAAAACAGATGCATTTGGCTTAACATTAAAACGGATCAAGTATCAACCCACTTGTGCATAGAAGACAAATCCGTCACTTTTCACTATGCATTCGATATTTCTCTTAATATACTATTTAACTGATCTTAATCTTAAACGGATATTATCATCTTTGCTCATTTACATCTTAAAATGTTTAATTGGCACATAAGTCCATTACCTCCCTTATTTACATATCTGACCAGCCCCAAATAAATCAGGCTCCTCTATTATGAACCCTACTTATGACTCATTATATTACCCGCTCACTTACGCCTCCTGCTTAATCAAAACCAAAACCCTAGTATCTTTGCTCAATCCATTCTTAATCATGCAGCTCAATACATTTACCCTCTCGCTTACGCCTCCTTGGTATCTAATCTTATTTAAATTTCTCATTCATCATGAAATGAAGTTCTTACGAATTATTTTGTCTGTTGCTCTTTAAAATTGCACTAATTGATCTTTCACAATTATATTAGTCATCCCAAATTATTTCTTCAAGAAAATATCCTCATCTTTAAATTTTAAGAATTTTTTCACTTTCGTTTTTTTGCCTTTTTGCCTTTTTTTATAGTATTAAAGTGTTTTTTTTCAGTTTAGTGAAATTTTCAATCTTTTGTATCTAAAACTTTTGACGATTTCCTATAATTATGTTATAGAAATTTAGAATTTGCGTAATTAGTTATGTAGATCTACAAAATTAGAGATTTTAAGTGCTATTTTACTTCAGATATTTTTTTCCCAAATATTTACTGTATTCATTATTTTGACCATTAACGATTGGTAGATTTTTTTTATCCTTATAAATTATTTTCATTATAGTAATTATTATAATTTTAGTTAAACAATTTTTTCACATTTTTTTTCTTCTGTTATACATGCGAAAAAAATTCACTATTCCTTAGATTGTCGTCACATATATATGGAGGTCTAAGAAATTCCATTGTTGTAGTTATACTTCTAAATTCCGAGTTTTCCATGACTTCTTTGATTATTTGATTACGGTTATATAATTTATTCTATATTTAAAAAAATATATATAATCGTACAAAGATAGTATTAAATTTGGCCTAATTTAAGTTGATTATTATTGTTCAGTGACATATCAAGTGTCATTTTTAAACATAAGCTCTAGTTATTTGTATTGTGTGGTGGTTTTATGGGAAGATGATACACTTACACATTGTGTATGACAATTTTCATACACAACCAATTAAAATATGACATGTGGCAATTGTAATCTTACTTGAAATAGTTTGAATAAGGTTATGTTAGTAATTTTACATATGTAGTTAGATTGTTACTTTAATCTAGTTAACTACATTTAAGAAAGTTTTTTGTTTTTATTGGATTTTCTAATAATGATAACAAAATAATGATATTCTAATATCTCGTTTTATTTACTAAATAAAATTGTTAAAAAAAAGAGAGAAACAAATATTAAAAAGAAATGGATGAATGTAAAGAAAATATCTTCTAATTACATAATGATTGTTAACCGTTTTTTTATAATTATCATCCTAATTCCATAACGAGTTTTTCCTAACATTTCTTTCTTTTTTACCTTTTTTTTCTTGTTAGTGATTAACATTTTGTTTATATTCATTCATTTCTTTTTAATATTTTTTTCTCTTTTTTTTTTACATTTTAAACGAGTAAAAAAACAAGATATTAGAATATCATTATTTTGTTATCATTATTATATTTTTTGTTTGTAATCATTAATTTATGATTATTTGTTAAAATTTTATTTGTTTCGTTTTTAAAAATATTAATCGTTAGGAAATAAATATATGTCACTATTTTTAATCTTTAAAATTTTATTTTTTACGAAAAATTGTTAGCTTGATATTATGAAATATCTTGCATGTGAAATATTTGGAAAATATGTTTTTTAGAAAACATATATTTTCCTAAAAGAAAAGGCAACAAACATTACCTATAATTATGCAACTTTCTATAATAAAGAGATTCCATATAATATGCTTATGAATTATGATTATATGATAAAAGAAAATTTTCAATAAATATTTCATAAGACATTTATGAAACTTAAAAAAAAAGGGATGAGAGAAATACTCTATAAACTAAAAAAAAGAAAAAAATATACACAGTGATTACCAAATTTTTTTTTTTTAAATGAAACTAAATATTGTCGCATGCTAAAAGGAACTATGAATAATAAAAAATTATAAAAGAAAAAAAAATATGATATTTAAGAAATGAAAATTTCCTTAAATATAATAGTTAACTAGATTAATGTGGGAAATTAACTACACATGTAAAATTATTAACTTACCAATAAACTCATTAGAGAAGGTTAAATCAAAATTAACATGTGTCATATGTTAATTGGTTGTGTATAAGAAATCACATACACAATGTGTAAGTAGCCTTTTATGGGTTTTATGAGTAGTAAATAGTAATGGAAATAATTAATTCACACCAAATAAGTGGGCCCTTAAAATTCCTAATTTTAAAGACTGCATGTCAAGTAAGCATATTGATTGTTGCTTTAATAAGTTAGGATGTAGCAAAATACACCCTAGGTAATTATTGGAAAAAAAAATCAACTACCCATAATATATACAGTTATGTACGTTCGTTTTAGTATATGATTTTATGTGAATTAAAATATATACTTATATTTTACTTGAAAAGATTTACATTGTTGTTTGTTTCACGATGACAGTAAACAAAAAATCAGCGAAAATCATGCTCATTTATATACTTTTATATCCAATAATAACGCATATTATTAATTACGAACCGTGTATTTTCTGCACAGGTTTAAAACTAGTTGTTATGAAAGAAGGAAATACTCCCCCATATCCAATTCAATGTACCCATTTACTTTTTAAAGGTCAAACTTTCAAAATTTTGATCGTTTATACATCGGAAAATATAAAACTTTGAAAGACGAAATTAACATAGTAGGTTTTGTTAATTTTATGAAAGACATATTAGCTTTTTTTACGGAAATATCTTTCATAAAATTATGTTTCTAGTAAAAAAATTCTATATATAAAAACGCGGTCAAACCGTTGTCTCGAAGACCACCCAAAAGCAAAGGGGTACATCAGATTGGATAGGAGGGAGTTTTTCAGTAAACTTTTGCTTAAAACGGATATTATATGGGTCAAATATTATCACATCGTAATTATAAAAATAATTTTTGATATCTTCTAGGCAATAAGTGGATAATTTAGTATGCATTTGACTTTATCTTAAGATGAAAAACAGATAATGTTTGACTAAAATAAGAACTTGTGTACGGAGTAACTTTTTTGATGGTGAAATTTAGTTTTGGAATATCTCTCTCTCTCTCTTGAAGTTGGAGGAATATGGAATATCGTATACCCTTAGACCATCTCCAACCCCAAATTTTTCTCTTCCTCATCCCACTCTTTCTCATCACTTCTTAGTCATCCACCTCATTATTCCTCAACTTTTCAATTAACAACCAAATTACTCATACAACAATGATACTTTATTTTTATTTTTTAAATAAAAATTACATTTTAAATTAGTAGCAAAGAAAACAACAGAAAGTTTTCCTAGTGAGGTAGGATTTGACCCGTCTTAAGCTTAAGACGGGTTAACTCGTCTTAGAGAATTTGTGAAAAAAGAAATTGGTGGCCCTTCTTTCTCTCTGCGTGAAAAAAGAAAAAAGAAATAACTACCCAAAAACAATACAAAAAGTGATGAAATTGGGTGTGGGGGCCTTTCTTTCTATGCGTTTTCATCCTCAACAATTGAAGGAGCATCTTCTTCCTCGTCATCTTGAGGCACCTTCCTCATTGTTGGAGACCACAATTTACTCTTCCTCAACAAATCAATGAGCATTAAAGTGCTGTTGGAGGTGCTCTTATAGTATAAATACAAGTATGAGTGTAGGATATAGTATTAGTCATCGTTTGTTATAATGCACAAATTCTCATTCGTGAGGTACTAACCCGTTGTAAGCTTGTGACAGGTCAAATCCCTCTCACAAAGAGCAAGGGGGGGTAAGTGGTAGGGGTGAGCAAAACCGTGTACCCGGTTTTTCTAAGGCCAAAAATTAATATCCGGATACGACCCAGTTTAACCGGGTATCCGGTTTTCGTGTACCCGGTTAAACCGGGTACCCAAAACCGGATACCCGGATCCGGTTTAATCAATAATGGTCAAAACTCAAAATTTGATTCCACAAAATTAATAACTTCCCATTACTAAGATGCATATATGATTTATTATGCCTATTATTACAAAACACAACTACTACAAAGTTAGTTTTAAGTTGGCAAAATGCAAACCTTCTTAGCTTCTCATACAACTTTGACACCCACAAAGTAGTTAAATACATTGCAAATTTCACATTTAAAGATTGAGCCACAAAGTTTCACACAAATAGTCCATATCAAAACCAAAGTTTCACATACAACTTTTTTTTAGTTATTTTTTATCAAACCGTGTCAACCGTGTCAAAAACCGTATACCCGGTTTTGATTTTCCCCGACCCGGACTCGATACGGTTTTTAAAAACCCGTATCATATACATGAAAATTCGTATCGTGTACCCGGAAATTCGTGTAATTAAAACCGTATACCGTATCCGTATATTAAAACCGTATCGTATATTTTTGCTCAGTCCTAGTAAGTGGGGTGCAAATAGAGTGTTACGCCCTAAATAAAAAAAAACAGAGTGCATAGATAACAACATTATTTTTATTTAAAAACAACGGAATTACAAAGCGTTACTGCCGTATTTCCATGCTGGAAAATATAAGGCATATATTAAAAAGAAACAAAGTCTACTACATTACGCTTTATTCCTTAAAAACTTGACATACTTATTCCTACATATTTATTCCTCGCAAAAGATCTCACTCCCGTCCCTTGTTGACGTTAGCACCTGAAAAGTGTTTATAATAATATAATGGGTCAGCCAACCACACCGGCTGAGTATGAACCTTATATTCACGTCTCAAGTTAATATTCAAATCATGGGTAGCTATTATCGAATAGGGACACCTTACAGGTCAAATCATTTCTTTTCTGGGCTACGCCCGCCTCTGTGTACATCTTATCTCAATAGGTTTATGACCCGCCTCGGCTTGTGCCGGATAATTTTGGAACCTCTGTTCCTCTTGGGCTATGCCCCAGCTATGTACACAGGATAATATATAACGATGTCCCTTCTCGATAACAATTTCTCAAACAGTACTATTGGCCAAGTACTTACTCTAATTTCCACATTATAACGGTACAAATATAATCAAGAATCTTATACGGGTATAATAACAACACCTTATGATGTAAAATAAACCAAATATTTTACTTTTCAGAGATAATAATGTAGCGGAATAAAAATAATATAAAAATATATGGATTAGTTGTGATATCTCGCAAGATTTAACAACTAAAACTTGAATTAAACTAGTAATAATCTCGCAAGACAACTCGAATAATTCGGATATGACGTGCTCTAACTCTCCTCCCTCGCAAGGAATTCGACCTAGCCACGAATAATACTCAACCTCGCAAGGAAGAATATGGATTAATTCACTCTCACAAGAACGAACTAACAAACTTAAAGCTCGCAAGCAATAAGAATAAACAAGAAACTCTTGTATTAAACTCTTAAATTGTATATTAAAAACTGATTACAAAGCTTAGTATTTATACTACTACTACTTACCTTAAACTAACTAGATACTAATTAGGAAATAATGTGAACACTACCTTATTTCAGATTAGAAAATAAGATCACCAAACTACTTTATTCAAATTAGGAAAATAAGATAATCATATCACTTATTACCTAAAACTAATTAAACTAGGATATGACTTCTTTTGGAAAGAAACCTTGACGTCTGTTCCTTGGGCGTCAAGTAATTGCAGAACAATGCTGGAGCGGATTAAACAGTCCTAGAGAGTGTTCAGTTACGACTCTGACTAATTTATTTAATATCTCATTATTTCCAAATGCTACCGCATCACCTTATTTTATATCATATAATAAACAAGGTTATTCCAACATTATTTCATACTTAAAAATATTAAATTAAGAGAAAAATATAAGACCCATACCTTAAATACGGTGTATAAACTAAAGCAATATTTACTACACAAATTCTTATTTCAGACGGACTAATTCCGTCTGAAAAATAAGACGGGATTATGTTGCCACTTTTTGATAAAATGTAACCACAGCTTATATCAACTTGTTTTCGATAGTGGTTACATCTAACTGTAAAGTGGTTACAAAATCCCGTCTTATTGCTTCAGACCAAAATGGTCCGTCTGAAGCAAGACCAACTGTATTTACTATCCTCAACCTTGTACCCTCCTTACTTTATTAATTGGCTTCCTGCTTCTACATCAAAGTGCATGCCCTATTTATAGTAAAATAAGTTGACTTATGTAAGTTATAGAGTAGTGACTTTGCATGGCTACTATTCTTGCATGCATGTTACGTAAGTTTAGCTAGCTAGTGTAACTATTGAATGCTATGATTTTCACATGCAACCACATAGGAATATATTGATGACTAATAATGATATAACTTTCCCATGCAACCACGTACAACTTGATTCTCTAAGGCTATTTTATGCCTATTCATACCTACATACTTAACATGTCATTCTTTTCACCATGTCTAATCCTTAGTAGACCGGTTATCAAATTCTTATGTGAGACGGACTCATTTTATATTTGTGTGAGATGGTTAACGAATATAACTTAAGAGTTAAACTATATTCATACGTCACAAATGACATAATAGTCGCTTGACTTATCATTTTAGTATCCTTTTTATACGAGGTAGTCTGTTAAATACTAATACACCCATAATTTTATTTATTTATTTATTTGGGTTATTACATTCTACCCTCCTTAAAACAAATTTCGTCCCGAAACTTAGATTACCTTATTTATTGGAATAGGTGAGGATATCTGTCTCTCATGTTCCGTTCCGTCTCCCAAGTTGCTTCTGTTTCATTATGATGGGTCCACAAAACCTTCACTAGAGAAATTGTTTTGTTTCTAAGAACCTTCTCCTTATAGTCCAATATTTGGACTGGAAATTCTTCATACGTCAAGTCTTCACTAACTTGCATAGGTGGTATATCAATAACGTGTCTTGGATCAGAAATATATCTTCGTAACATGGACACATGGAAGACGTCATGAATTTTTGAAAGTTTCGTAGGTAAGGATTGTCTGTATGCTAAGTTTCCCACCCGTTCCAATACTTCAAATGGTCCTACGTATCTGGGGCTTAATTTCCCGTGTTTCCCAAATCTAATTATTCCTTTTGTGGGGGATACCTTGGGAAAAACGTAATTTCCTACTTCAAATTCCACGTGTCTTCTCTTAAGATCAACATAACTCTTTTGACGACTTTGAGCAATACGCATTTTCTCCTGTATTATCTTTACCTTATCACTAGTTTCTTGAATCAAATATGGTCCAAGGATTCTAGATTCGTCAATGTCGCTCCAACATAATGGCGTTCTACATTTCCGTCCATATAAGGCTTCAAATGGAGCCATTCCAATACTAGCATGGTAACTATTGTTGTATGAAAATTCTATTAGGGGTAAATGTTGTTCCCATGAGCCTTGAAATTCCAAAATACATGTCCTTAATAGATCTTCTAAAGTTTGAATCGTTCTTTCTGTTTGACCATCGGTTTGTGGGTGGAATGCAGTACTAAGATTTAACTGGGTTCCCATGGCAGTTTGAAAACTTTTCCAAAATTTGGCTAGAAAGTTTGTGTCTCTATCCGAAACAATAGTCTTAGGAATCCCATGCAATCTTACAATTTCCTTTATATATAATTTGGCTAACTGTTCAGAATTCCAAGTGGTTTTGGTTGCTAGAAAGTGGGCACTTTTAGTTAACCTATCAACAATAACCCATATCTCGTTCATTCCATGGAATGTTGTAGGTAACCCTGTCACAAAATCCATGGCGATTGATTCCCATTTCCAAACTGGAATATCTAGAGGTTGTAAAAGTCCTCCGGGTATTTGATGTTCTATTTTAACTTGTTGACAAGTTAAACATTTTGCTACAAACTCGGCTATCTCTTGCTTCATATTACTCCACCAAAACAATTGTCGTACATCCTTATACATCTTGTTTCCTCCTGGATGTATCGAATATCGTGTATTGTGCGCCTCGTCTAGAATTCTTCTTTTTAATGTTTCTACACTTGGCACACATAATCGTCCTTTGAACCAAAATGATCCATCTTCTTGGATTAAAAAGCCTGGTGCTTTCCCTGTCTGCACATCATTCTTTATCTTCCCCAACTGTAAGTCCTTTTTCCTGTGTTTCTTTTATTTCGTCACTCAAGGTTGGTTTTATTTCCAGTGCGGCGATATGTCCGGTCAAATCTCCCACAACCATTTCGATGTTTAGTTTTTCAATATCACTATAAATCACAGGTTGGGTGACCACTAGTGGACTAAGGGTAAGACGTTTACGACTAAGAGCGTCGGCTATCACATTAGCCTTGTCAGGGTGATACTGAATATCTATGTCGTAGTCTTTGATAAGTTCTAACCATCTACATTGCCTCATATTAATCTCCTTTTGGGTAAAAATATATTTTAAACTTTTATGGTCAGTATAAATACGACAATGAATCCCATAGATATAGTGTCTCCAAATTTTCAAGGCAAGAATTACAGCAGCTAATTCCAAATCATGGGTAGGATAATTCTGCTCATATGGTTTTAATTGCCTTGAGGCATATGCAATAACTTTTCCGTTTTGCATTAATACACAACCCAACCCTTGTTTAGAAGCGTCGCTATACACCTCAAACTCGTCTTTACCATTTGGAAGTGCAAGGATAAGAGCTGAAGTAAGTCGATTATTGAGCTCAATAAATGCTTTCTCACATTCATCACTCCATTCAAATTTGGTACTTCTCTTGATAAGATTTGTCATGGGTTTTGCAATTTTAGAGAAATCTTCTACAAAACGCCGATAATACCCCGCTAATCCTAAGAAACTTCGTATCTCTGTTACATTCTTTGGTTTAACCCAATTAGTAATTGACTCAATCTTTTGAGCATCTACCTTAATACCCTCCTTGGAAATAACATGTCCCAGAAAGGCTATTTCCTTTAGCCAAAATTCACATTTTGACAATTTTGCGTACAAGTGACTTTTTCTAAGAGTTTCCAAAACCATCCTCAAATGATCGCAATGTTCACCTTCCATTTTCGAATAAACCAATATATCATCAATAAAAATAACCACGAATTTATCCAAATATGGCATAAAAATTCTGTTCATAAGATCCATAAACACTGCAGGTGCATTTGTAAAACCAAACAGCATAACCACAAACTCATAATGTCCGTATCGGGTTCTAAAAGCTGTTTTGGGTATATCCTCTGGATTTATTCTAATCCGATGGTATCCTGAACGAAGATCAATTTTTGAAAAGTGGTGGAGCCTTGTAACTGATCAAATAGATCATCTATACGAGGTAATAGGTACTTATTCTTTATAGTGATCTTGTTAAGTTCCCGATAATCTATACACAAACGTAGGCTCCCGTCCTTTTTCTTCACAAAGAGTACTGGTGCGCCCCAGGGTGAAGTACTTGGTTGTATATAACCTTTCTCTAATAGCTCATCAAGTTGTTTTCTCAATTCTTTTAGTTCAGCAGGAGCCATTCTGTAAGGGGTTCTAGAGATAGGTGTGGCTCCTGGTACTAATTCTATCGTAAAATGTACTTCACGATGAGGGGGCATTCCTGGACTTCTTCGGGAAATATGTCTGGAAATTCTTTGACCACTGATATGTCTGGAAATTCTTTGACCACGGATATGTCAGATATATGTGGTTCAGTATCTTGTGCTCTATTCACTCCACAAAGATATCCCTTACACCCTTGGTGTATTATTTTTATGGCTTTCATTGCAGATATAATTCTTTTGTTTAGGTGATTTTTGGAACTTTGAAGATAGATTTTACTTCCATCAAAGTTCGTAATTATAACAGATTTTTCATAACAATTTACCACTACACGGTTCCTACTAAGCCAATCCATTCCTAGGATAATATCATATTCTTGTAGATCAAGTGCAATCAAGTCAACGGGGAAAAGGTTTTCTTCTATGTTTAGCACATAGTCACTATACATAATTGAGCACACAATGATTTGTCATGTAGGTAGTCATATCGAAAGGTTTATGTTTTCATTATTAGGAATCAATTTTAGTTTATTTCCTAATGATTGAGATATAAACGAGTGAGTAGCTCCGGTGTCAAACAGTACATTAACAGGAATGGAGTTAAGGAAGATGTTACCCGTGACAACATCATTTGGGAGTCCCTTTTCTTGAGAATTCATCACATAAACACGACCAGAGGTTGTATGTTGCTTTTGGGTTGAGTTTCCTTGGGACCTTTGGGGTACTTTGTAAGGGTTATAATATGGTTTAGTAGCGGTACCAATATTCTTACTTTTTACGATCGGGCAATCACTTATTTTGTGATCCGCACTTCCACACTCATAACAACGCATATTAAGAAACTTATATTGGTTGGTTGTATGATTAATGTACCCACATTTAACGCATCGAGGTTTTTGGTATTTTCCTTGGTACTGGTTAGAATAGTTTCTTCCTCCGCCCGAGTAAAATGGTTATTTCTGAAAGTTCCGGCCTGTTGCTCTATCCCCTTCGAATTTTCTCTTATTCTTATTTTGTTCCTCCTCTCTTTTCTTAATTATTCTCTCAGCATTCGTAGCCTTGTCATATAACTCTTGGTAATTCAAACAGGTATGAGTAGACAATCTATCTCGAAGGTTCCAATTAAGTCCTCTCTTAAATCGATTCATTTTTAAGTCTTCTTCTGCAACCATATGCGAGGCAAATCGAGACAACTCCATAACACTCGCTGATCCTTGAATCAATCTATTAAATTCCTCTTCTTTTTGTCTCCTAAGAGACGGGGGAATAAAATTTAGCTCTTATGAGTTCCTTAAACTGAGTCCACCCAAATCCTTCCTCATTTTTTTTCTTTGATAGTTTCCCACCATAAATCTGCTTGACCCTCTAAGTAATAAACAACAAATCCTATTTTCCATTTTTGAGGACAGTGAATTGCATCAAAGTGTTTATCCATACCCCTTATCCAATCTTCAAATTCTACGGGATTAGGTTTACCATCATAGGCTTTGGGGTGATAGCTGGCCATTTTCCTAAAATATTTCACACTATCTTCATCCTGATCATTTCTATTTGTTTTTAAAACCCCGGTTACTATAGCTGCAATACTTTTTACATCACTGCTTGCATCATTACGATCATTATGAGCCATTGTTTCGTTATCTCCCAGGTGATTTTGGTTTGACATCCTGGCATGGTTAATTTAAGAATTACGTTAAAATTAAGTTATATTGGAAAAGCATATATTATATTTAATATTTACATAACTTTTATTTATTTCTTACATTATCAATTTACAATCTTAATTTCGTACCAAACAAGCACACATATATTTTAACGTTAATATAGCCGTTAGTGACTAACTACTGGATGTAGAGTATTTATGCCGACTCCTACACCCATCTATATACAACAAAAGATGTTACCCCTTCCCTATACAAGACAAAATTGGGGTATCATATTAGTCACCTATTTTATTCCTAATCCAAAGTATCCCAAAATTACTAGCAAGATGGTTTCATAAGATCTTGTTTAATCGCCAGGGTGATATTCATCAGATGTGGTTGATTCACTCGTTATTCTATCATTTTCGGTTTCACTATCGTCGTTAATGACAATCATTCCATCATCACCAACGTTACCACCACCTTCGTTCCCACCGTCATTTCCATTACCGTTGTCATTATTCTCATTATCATTAGGTGTATCATCATCTGATAAATAAACGACCTGGTTCACTTCTAATGCAGTCAACTCTGCAGCTATATCTTCGAAAGTCGGGTACCAGAAACTAGTGGTTCCACCAATAAATAGATATTTTTCATAATTTGGGAATCCATATACTATTAGGTCATGATATTTTTCTTTAATTCCCTCCCAAGGTACGTTATCAGCTAGTGTTTTCACAAGACAATCAGCTTGAAACGGGATACTCAAATCTTGGTTGGGAAATGTCATGTTGAAGTCGCGTATAGCTTTTCTTACACGTTCTATATGGGTGCACACTTTTTTGTTTGGGTTCATCAAAAGATCGTATGGACCTGGTATTGGGTCTGCCATCTAGATAAAAGAACAAAAATAAGTATAGGTGCCACTTTTAGTCACGACATTTAATTAAAAAAAATGACTTAATAAAATTCTATTAATACCAATAATCTACCCAATCATATCCTATTTACCCATCTCTCGGTCGGTTTCTACTTATAGATTTTTTTTTTTTTTTTTTTTTTTAATTTTTGAAACAGTGCTCTGATACCACTCTGTAACGCCCTAAATAAAAAAAAAACAGAGTGCATAGATAACAACATTATTTTTATTTAAAAACAGCGGAATTACAAAGCGTTACTGCCGTATTTCCCTGCTGGAAAATACAAGGCATATATTAAAAAGAAACAAAGTCTACTACATTACGTTTTATTCCTTAAAAACTTGACATACTTATTCCTACATATTTATTCCTCGCAAAAGATCTCACTCCCGTCCCTTGTTGACGTTAGCACCTGAAAAGTGTTTATAATAATATAATGGGTCAGCCAACCACCGGCTGAGTATGAACCTTATATTCACGTCTCAAGTTAATATTCAAATCATGGGTAGCTATTATTGAATAGGGACACCTTACTGGTCAAATCATTTCTTTTCTGGGCTACGCCCGCCTCTGTGTACATCTTATCTCAATAGGTCTATGACCCGCCTCGGCTTGTGCCGGATAATTTTGGAACCTCTGTTCCTCTTGGGCTATGCCCCATCTCTGTATACAGGATAATATATAACGATGTCCCTTCTCGATAACAATTTCCCAAACAGTACTATTGGCCAAGTACGTACTCTAATTTCCACATTATAACGGTACAAATATAATCAAGAATCTTATACGTGTATAATAACAACACCTTATTTTATATCATATAATAAACAAGGTGATTCTAACATTATTTCAAACTTAAAAATATTAAATTAAGAGGAAACTATAAGACCCATACCTTAAATAAGGTGTATAAACTAAAGCAATATTTACTATCCTCAACCTTGTACCCTCCTTACTTTATTAATTGGCTTCCTAAATTATGCATGCTTCTACATCAAAGTGCATGCCCTATTTATAGTAAAATAAGTTGACTTAAGTAAGTTATAGAGTAGTGACTTTGCATGCTACTATTCTTACATGCATGTTACGTAAGTTTAGCTAGCTAGTATAACTATTGAATGCTATGATTTTCACATGCAACCACATAGGAATATATTGATGACTAATAATGCTATAACTTTCCCGTGCAACCACGTATAACTTGATTTTCTAAGGCTATTTTATGCCTATTCATACCTACATACTTAACATGTCATTCTTTTCACCATGCCTAATCCTTAGTAGATCGGTTATCAAATTCTTATGTGAGACAGACTCATTTTATATTTGTGTGAGATGGTTAACGAATATAACTTAAGAGTTAAACTATATTCATACGTCACAAATGACATAATAGTCGTTTGACTTATCATTTTAGTATCCTTTTTATATGAGGTAGTCTCTTAAATACTAATATATACACCCATAATTTTATTTATTTATTTATTTGGGTTATTACATGGAGCCCCCACTTGCCTTACCACTTGCTCTTTATGAGGGGGATTTGACCTGTCGTAAGCTTGCGACGGGTCGCCCCGTCACAAGCAAGACTTATTGGTTATAATGACTATAGTGTAAGTTTACGACACGATTGCATGGCTGATTTTGGTACAATATATGCAGAGTATATATTATTATTATTATTATTATTATTATTATTATTAGATTAGATTAGATTAGATAAGTATATAGTAATATATACGGAGTATATTATTATTATTAGATAAGTATACAATAATATATATGTA
The DNA here is from genome assembly GCA_022085475.1 of Heliosperma pusillum. Lineage (NCBI taxonomy): Eukaryota > Viridiplantae > Streptophyta > Magnoliopsida > Caryophyllales > Caryophyllaceae > Heliosperma > Heliosperma pusillum. The sequence continues at coordinate 34,862 of JAIUZE010070956.1, forward strand.
GTATAGGTGATCAAATTACTTATCAAAATAATTCTTTAATTTTAATATAAAAAGTCATCAAAATCACACTCAATATAAAAAATTAAACAAATGAATAAGACTCAAAAATAAAAAAATATTCATCAAAATCATTCTCAATATAAAAAGTTAAACAAATGAGTATGACACAAAAAAGGGAAAAAAATAATTACGCATCGGATGTATTGCGTCACACATTTTTCTAGTTTTTGAGTTTACTTGTATTTAGTCTAAGTATTTAAAATTTATAAGTTATATAATAATTTTTTGATGCAAAACCCTAAATTAATTGAATTTAGAAGTGTAGTTTTTGAACTATGTTGGTATTTTTTAGTTTAATATTTTAAGTTAACAAACCCAAAAACTATATGACAAAAACTTTTATTCTATAAAATAAAACTCAAAATATTTATTATAAAACTCAGAAAATATACAGATTTACTATCTCTGATCTATCACCAATGAACTTAAAAAAACCTATTAAATAACCGAAACGGAAGATTATAAAATTCAAAGTTTAAAATTTTCATAATCTACCTTACTATATAAAAGCAGAAACATTTACGATGTTACTATATTGATTGATAAGTTTAGTAAATGAAGAAGCAATTAGTCTCACCCACTCTTATCCCCCTATAACTAAAAGAATAAGTTTATCCAAAGTTTTCCCTCCAAATTCACTTATCTTAATAAGGAAAAAAATAAACTTATATATTGTGGTGTGAATTTCCTTATTTTAATAAGTCAAAACCAAATGAAATTGATGTATATGTGATAAATTTACAAGGATAACATTAATTTAATAATTTAATAAAATTAAGAAACTAAACAATTTTAGTGGTCATGTTACATTAGTACCTATGCCACGTGACAATGGTCATCCCTTATAAATCAAGATATAAATAAAAAACTCCATACAAAATAAATAAAAAAACTTCATAAGTAACGTATCTAAATAATTTTCGACAATAAAACCACAAGGGTTTTATTAAAATTTAAATGAAAAAAACAATCGATTATATATAATCACACTAAGTTCTAACATATTTTAACTTTTAATATAAAAATATAATATTATTGTTTTACCTTTTTTTTTTCATATATACCGTGCTCTTAAAAATCCATGTAATTGCATGGGTTCTAAACTAGTTTTTACTAATTAGTTATCCTCTCTCTCCTTCCCACCTTTATTATCCTGATCAATTACTCTTTCTATACAAATCTATTTTTTTTTTAACAATTTGATTTTAATATATGAATAATACTAATTTATAAATGAAAAAAGTTTGGTTTTGATTTATAAATAATTTAGATATTCGTCTAAGGAAAAAAAATTCACACTAAAATTCCAAAAAAAAAATTACTCTAAAAATCATAAAAATCTTATAAGATTTAAAGAAATTAAGAAAAAAAAACTTAGTCATATAGATTTATAGTTAATCAAAAATCAAAACTTAGTCATACAATTTATCTTGCGAAACAAAAATTTAAATATATTAAATATATTAAACAAAAATCAAAAATTTAACGAAAATAACCCAACCTTTGTTAAATCTTCCAAAAATAAACCAACCTTTCAATTTAAACAATAGTAATCCAACCTTTACATTTTTGTCACAAAAATATCCCACTACTCAACTATGCATATTTTTTAGAAAACTAAAGAATGATATTTTTATAAATCTTTCAAATCTGATATTATGAAAATAAAAGTTAAAACAACTTTTTAAAATTTTTTTTTGATATTTCCATAAAATAAAAAGTTTTTCTCTATAGAGTTTAATCAAGACGGATTTACTTACTTATATAATTCCCCCTCTGCTTCAGTTAGATAATGTAATCTTTACACTGCATTATCGCGTGGATGAATGACTATCAGTTGAGATAATTAAAATTATGAGTGTCAGGGTGGTTTCTGTAACTTATTCTTTTTTATTTAACATAAAATATATAAAGAAAAAACTCGATTTTGATTAAATTTATATTCACATAATATCAATTTTTAAAATTTGGCAAAGTAATTTACAAAATATCATCTAAAAAATGCACTTTAGTTGAGTAATGAGATATTTTTGTGACGAAAACGCAAAGGTTGGATTATTATTGTTTAAATAGGAAGGTTGGATTATTTTTGGATGATTTTAAAAAGGTTGGGTTATTTTCGTTAAATTTGCCTTTAATTAACATGAGATTAAGTTTCATGTCCAATTAGGAGAATTATTCTATCTCTTATTTACTAGCGTAACGTTTGAATAAAGCTTATTTATATAATCTTCAATCAAATAATAGCTCTTATAATCAGAATCTGTGCACTTTTTGCACAGGTTTAAAACTAGTATTATTAGAAAATGGGAATACGATCACAGATTCATAGACCAGTACCACTGACAAGTAGGGATGGCAATGGATAGGATCTGGATAGGGTCCTATAATATCCAGATCCATATCCATATTGTATATGTTGGATCCAGATCCGCCCCATATCCGCAGGGTCCAAAATTTTCAGATCCATATCCAGATCCGTGGATCAGGGTAGGATCTGGGTTCCAAATGGATCTGATCGTTTTCAAAATATTTTATTAAATTATTCATCTTTTTAATGTAAGTTTTCTATTAAAATTACATAAAATGTATTAGAATGTTTAATAAGATTATAAGTATACATCATATCGACATTTAACATAATAAAGTAACTAATTACCGCGTAAGTTATTATTTGGATGAGGAAAAAGTTAATTTACAAATATTACAATTGTATTATAAATTAAGAATGACCTTTGAAATAAGTAAAATGACATATGAGAGTTGATTAAATTAGAAAATATCAGCATTATAAATTTTAATTATCCTTATATAATTAAAATAAATTAAAAAAATAAAAGATATGGATCCGTGGGTAGGGTCTGGATCTTAACAACAAGATCCATATCCAGATCCGCGTAAATTTTTTAGGATTCATATCCGACCCATATCCACTGGATCCATAAAAATGAGATCCATATCCGCTCCACCAGGGTCCGGATCCGCGGATCTTGATAGGGTCCTGGATCCATTGCCATCTCTACTGACAAGTTCACCAAAAGATTTTTCCAACGGCCTTGTCTAGAGGCTACAAATCTACAATCTACAATGTAAGTAAAAAGTAGTAAAAAAAAAGGTGCCTATAAAATTCTATTTTATTATAAAATGATAAAATCTTCAATTAAGACATTTCGAAGGTATACAACCCACCGTGTGCCACGCTTAATTGTGAACTAATGAGAGAGTACGCTACTATCAACTTTCTTTTATTTTCACCTTTACTACAAAAATCGATGAAAAATAATTGACAGCTTGTGAAATGCAATTAGATTTGTAGAACAAAAATGAAATTTGATTATAGGTCTAAGATAATACTCACCTTATCACTTCTTTAAAAATAAAAAAATATTTATCACATCCCGCTCATTTGTTTACCTTAACATGTGACACACGGAAAAAGGAAGAGCTATTTGTGAGCGCAGACGTGTAATTGATACTCGTGTTATTTCTATAAAAGAAGACGTACTCTTTAGAAATCAAAAATATACGAGGCTATCACGTAGAAAATTCCTTAATAAAAGTTGAAGTCAAAAGAATACTTAATACACGAATTCTCATAGAAATAATACATGTTGCAAAAAATTTAAAAATATCCAAATTAACAAAATTCGAGTTTTATAAAAATTAGACCCAATAAAGCAAATATGTTTAGGATCGAGTAAATATCTCTGATAATTATTGACGAAAATCAATAGAAACTACATAAATTAAATTAAACATTTAAAAATGCTAGATTAGATCATTTAGTGTATTTTTAGAAGTTTTCATTAAATTTATGGATACCCATGATATATTTTCGAAAGAACAAGAATATTCAATAGAATTCGTAAAAATAGGAGGGTATCAATGTATCACGTAGAAAAACCGATTTTGTTTACTTTGAATGTGTAGGACGTGGGGATGGGGTAAATAGGTCGGTCCTTAAATATTGTTCAATCCACATAGCAAATATAGGCAAATAAATATGAACAGGTGTCACTCTTTAAGCATTTACGAAATGCATTGACAATATTGATAACAATAATAAACACTCATTTCATTTTTGGTGCTTCTTCCTCTGCTTATGCTTATCAGGTTTCTCTGATGATTACTAGTATTTGGTAGTTCTAATGTATTAGGAGTATTATTTAAGGCAATGCATGACATGGGAATGAAACTAAGAAAGACAATAATGCCCTAATGTTATTGATAGTATTGTATTATGTGCATAAATTTCCTAATTGGTGTCATTTTGCAAAAGGGACGATGTTTTAGTGTTACTTACAAAACTATTTAACGAAATAGTGTTCCTTTCAAACTAATTACTCTCAATGGGTTCAGGTCAACGATTTTATTTGTATTGTTTAAAGCCACTGTCCCGAACAACGGCTTCCTTTCATATTATGGGGAAACAAAGTCTTGCATACCAAGCCTTGCTTAAAGCCGTTGCCGTTGTCCTGCAGGACAACAGGACAACGGCTTTTATATATACTTGTTGTACTGAAGTAGCGTGTCAGTGCTTTATTGATCAACGTCCCATTCCTGATACAAAGCCACTTGAAAAAAAGCGTGTTGCCGCACCGTTCCATCAATAATATTCTCATGGTATGAAATCAACATGAGAGTATTAGTCTGAAAGCCGCTTTGTGGTGAGCATGAAAGTCATGGCAAAGCTACGTAGTTTGTCTGGGACAACGGCTTTAGTAAAAAAAATGCAAAAAAAAAACAAGTGACAAATCGATTGTGTACATTGACCCCCTTTATATTGCATAGTCGGGAGACTTTGAGTCTTTGAGGCGTCGAGGTGTTGATGAGACTATACTTGGATGGATAATTTGTTCATAGTTTCTGATATTTAGCACTTATGATAAGTTTTTTGTGTGATGAAGGTGGAGGGAGCAGCTTTTGAGGATGGAAGGACACCGAGTATATTTGATACTTTCACTCAGTCGAGTTAGTCTCATTTCCTTTGTGCATCATAATTACTGCCATACTGGTTCTGTTTCTACCAAGCCTCATTCTGAGCCTTCTTTAATTATCTGAAAGATTAAGAAATCTGTAGACGATATCACTATTTCTGCGGATTTCTATCAAAACTCAACTGTTCTTTCTATTTGGTGTTAACGAGTAGAGAAAACCAGTAATTTTCTCGTTTTGATACTCTTCGTTGGTTTTCAGGTTCTAATCCAGGCAATGGAAACGTAACGTCTGACCAGTATCACAAATACAAGGTGACTATTATTTTTCATCTTATCTATCACCCTCATGCCTAGGTGTGCATTATATATTTATATTTTTACTCATGGATCATAACTCCAACCAATAAATCCTATAAGTATTTTAGCAATAGTATGCGATGGTGTATGCTGGTTTTACATGCGAGTCTATCTCATAACAGCTTGTCTCATTGAAAACGGACACTATCCGTCACAAGTTGAATACGGATAGTGCTCCTCTCACAATATGCAAGTGGGAGGGCAAGTGGGGGGATCCATTTATCCTCTACTTGCCCTCCCCACTTGCATGTTTTGAGAGGGCATTATCATCTTCAGCTTATGACGGATAGTGCCCGTCTTCAATGAGAAATTGTGATCTCCTAATTATTACGGAGTAATTATTACTGGTTTATAACATTATGAGTGTCTGTCATATTCTAGGAAGATGTAGAACTCATGGCCGAAACAGGATTGGATGCTTACCGGTTCTCCATATCCTGGTCAAGACTGATACCGAGTATGAACAATCGTATACAATCGTATTTAGAATACTAACACGGAAATAAATTGCACTACAGTATCTTTTAGTCTAATAATTTTCTGTTTTTCTTCAGATGGCAGAGGTCCTGTTAATCCTAAGGGTTTGGAATATTACAATAATCTCATCAATGCACTCATAAGCAAAGGTAATAGTTAATTCTAGCATTCTTGCATGAGTAAGTCTCCCTTAGGACAGGCCATTTACGTCTTAAGGTTTCAGACGCGGAAATGTGACCCATATACAGCCAAATGGGACTACTTTTGGATAAAAAGTTACGAGAAGAAGTGAAGAACAGTTTTTAGTAGTAAGCCAGTAACACTGACTACAACATTTTGTCGTTAAATGGTACTTCATTTTACCTCAAAATTGATCTCATTTGTCCCATCTGAAACCTTGACACGGAATGGTCCGTCTGAAATGAGAAAATTGGTGCTCTTGCATATACTTCTAGAATTTTTGGTTTAAACAATTTCTTTATTGGTCATTTTAATCTACAGGAATCCAGCCACATGTTACATTGATTCATTCAGATACACCCCAGGCACTTGAAGATGAATATAAGGGGTTCCTTAGTCCAAGAATTATGTATGTACCTCTCGTTTCCTCGCTTACTCGTTGATTGTAAACCATTTTGTGTTTAAGAGTTGCTGACAGATACAGTATTATTTTATGAATGCAGAGAAGATTTTGTGGCATATGCTGATGTTTGCTTTAGAGAATTTGGTGATCGGGTTTTGCATTGGACAACGATCAATGAGGCGAATGTATTCATCTTTGGCGGTTATGATGCCGGAAATTTACCTCCTTCTAGATGCTCTTTCCCTTTTGGTATTAATTGTACCAAAGGAAACTCAGTGGTAGAGCCATATCTTGCAGCTCATCATTTGTTGCTTGCTCATGCATCCGTTGCAAGGCTATACAAGGACAGCTATCAGGTATACAAGATTATGAACTCCGTCAAATATTTGTTTCCTATAACACAAATTTTAATATGAGACCGTCTTATGATATGTATCATATATTCATATGACTTGATTTGTATTAGAGGGAGGTTAATTTGAGACCATCTTACACGAGAATATTTGTTCCATTAACGTTTTTTAAGTTTTGTAGTAATACGCGGACTTTTGTGATATTACTATTCAGGGAAGACAACAAGGATTTATAGGATTCAGTTTTTACACATTCGGTTTTAGTCCTTTCTCGAATACGACAGAGGATGTTACTGCTACGCAACGAGCCTATGTTTTCTTTATAGGCTGGTGAGTTTCAAAAACAGTACTGTATTGTAAACTGTAGCTACTCTTCAGTCACTTTATGTAATACCATGATTGCATGTTGGATGTTGACACGATATTCTTCCGACAAGACACAACAACCGTCACTTCTATTAGGATCTAAAAGACTAATAACATGCATTTCATTTGGTTTCAGGTTCATGGAACCCCTGATGTATGGAGACTACCCTGCAATAATGAAGAAAAATGCTGGCTCCAAACTTCCGGTGTTCACTCGAAATGAAACAGAGTTGCTGAAGGAATCATTCGATTTTATTGGACTAAATTACTACACCGTCGCTAGGATTAAAGACAATTCTGCAATTCTCACCAAGAAAACCAGAGATTATCTGGCTGACCAGGCAACAACATGGATATGTAAGTTTCTCAGATTTATTACGTCTCATATTTTATGAGACGGTGATGACAAGTGACAACAACATTGCCTTAGTGTCGACTCCCTCCTGAGACAAGGTAGGAGAGTCTGATGTAAGCAGCCTTACCCTTGTGTGTTTTAGCACTGAGAGGTTATTTCCGACATAATACATGCACACTTATAACTCGTATATATATATTACTGATTTGTGTAAAACTGCTTACATTTGAATTTATCACAGTTATAGGAGGAGGCAGTGATCCATTCAGTGAGGTGAGGACTTAGTTCCAGTTTCTCAATTATTAAGTAGTTTTAATTTAATTCTTAATTAAGTTTGTTATTTAACTTAAAACTTTTCTTTGATTTGGTCCTTGTAGACTCAATTTATGAATACACCATGGGGACTCCAAGGAGTACTCGAGCATTTCAAGCAAGCGTATGGCAATCCTCCTGTCTATATCCATGAAAACGGTTCTTCTCTTGATGTCTCTTTACTCGATAATATATATGTATATATTGACTGCCACCGATTGAATAATTGCTTTTCATCTTGGATCAGTCAGAAACAGCCTATCCCGCGATTTGCGGGAGCCATTGAGGCAATAGAGTAACGTTATTTTCAAATGACACCTAATAGTTGCTGTTATGAATGGAATTTGTTGTCAGGCCAATACAGTGATCATAGTACAGATTACGCTACATTATTAAACGACCAATCGCGTGTGAACTATTTGCAAGGTCACATTGGAACTGTTCTTAATGCAGTTAGGTAAAATTCCTACACTTTGATCTATATAGTAATATAGACCATGTTCTAAAATTGAGTTGTACTTTATACAGGCATTTAAATTAGTTTGATCGAAACCATATTCTAAAATTGTTTGCAGAACCGGGTCCAATACGCAAGGGTACTTCGTTTGGTCATTCTTAGACATGTACGAAATGTTGTTCGGGACCAAATCTACCTTTGGCCTATACTATATTGATTTCAAGGACCCGAATTTGGCCCGACATCCCAGGCTCTCCCAAAGGTGGTACTCGAGGTTTTTGAAAGCCAGAAAGGCGAGCACTGCCCGAGAAAATACCTTCGCTACCTCGAGAGGAAACCCTCATGTTATAGGCCTCAACTCTTCCTAAGGAAGTCAGAGTCTCATAGTTTTTGAAATATCTCTTAGATAGTTTCTGTAACTAATCATGCAACTGTTTTTGGCTACTTATGATCTTTACAAGCTGTTTAGTGCTTTGATAGTATCTGTATTTGTTGAATATTGTATTATGCAAGTTTTTAAGAATTAGGGTGATAGATAATGTCACCGTTTAATGTCAGACAACTACAAGCTAATTGATGAGTATCTTACTATTCACAATTTACTCTTTCATAACTTGAGTGACATTAGTAAAAACGGTACTAAATTTATCGTTATCCAAGAATTAACCCGTGTCACACTTATACCCGTGCAAAATTGCACGGGTTTAATATTTAAACTTATATAGAAAATATCTCCCCAAAATATAAAAGCTGAGTTATTTCCAGCCTTCCTACTGGCTGGAAAAAACTCACTTTCTCCCATTTTTCTAGGCAAGTGGGACCCACACGTTTTCAATAACATTTATTTACTTTCTCTCATACTCATACCAAGTATCTTACTTTCATTAGTGCATATATAATATAATTATATAATATGATAACCTATTATATAATATGATAACCTATTATATAATATGACTTATAAAATAATAATAATTAAGTCAGTCAATTTAATATATATACTAAACAAAAAAATAAAAAGACAGTAACATAATAAAAAAATAAATGTTAAGAATTCAGTAATTTGAATATATACAATTTACTTCCAATAAAAAAAAAAAAAAAATAACAGGGAAAAAAAATTAATTTGATCATAAATTTATAATAGCCAATTATTTATTTAAAATAAAAAATTATCATAAGAATTAGTAAAATAAAAAAACTGAATGAAAAATAGAAATAAATTATCTAATACTAAAAATATGAATATAAGAAACGTAAAAAAAATTTAAAAAAAAAAAAAGAAGAAGAAAAATGCTTAAAAGATAGAAATCGATCAAAAATAAAAATATGTGTAGAAAAAAAATTCATGGATAGCTATTAACATTAATAAAAATAAATATAATATCATCAACATCAAAATTAGATGGGGTACTTAAACTTTGTCCTACTCCGTATAAGTGTATAACCCATTAAAATCGTTCGAAAAAGAATGAACTGAAATTGATAGTTTAAGTTGAACCAAGTTGGACTAAGGGAGTACAAAAAGAGTCGGTTGTGGGCATGTGGCCTGGCGGATAGTAACCGTTTGGCGGATAGTCATTTTTGGCGGATGAATGGCTCCTCATCAACCTCAATGAACTAATGGGTCAATGAGGCAATTTTTTTGTTGGGCTAAGTGAATTAAACCAACTCATACAGAGTATTTAACTGTATATGATAAGATGTATAACATTATATTACATTACTACCATCACAAATTCGTAGTGAAAAGGAAGTATCCGTCTTAACCTTAAGGCGGGTCAAATAACGTCATTTGCATATATAATAACGTAATATCTGCAAGCCATTTGAGCCGTTTTAACTTATGACGGATATATCCATAGTAAGAGAGACTTATTGACCTACACCTAACATAGTCTATGATACTTCTTTGTTTAACGATTCCAATTTGTATGACATTGATTCTACCAATTTTATATGAGTAATGTTTATATTAAAATTCTAAAGGTATACCTATTTAATTTTGATTTTGGCATAAAGAACAATGTGAGAGAAGGGCACCATTTCTTGATATTATTATTAGGTGATAAGAAAAGAATGATTTATGTTGATGATCAAATTACTTATAACAAACTTTCTTACTATAATAAGATAAATAAACAAATAAAACATCCTAAAGTGAAATTAGTAAACAAATAGCCGAGACAAATGAAAAATTTATTTACTTTTTAATTTTTTTTTATTAAGTTATATTTAATTGAAAGTAAACAAACAGCTGGAATGAATGAATTAAATTTTAGGACATACGGCCTATATTTTTATTCAAATTAGGCCATCCTAGCTACGCTTTTACATAGTCATCATGTTCATAGGGTTTGTATATACCATTAACAAAATATGTAGATAATATTTATATCTTATTACATAGTAACATATGCCTATGTAATTACAGTAACATCTTGGAAACCGTGTAAATGCCAATGGGAAGAAAAACTGTAATGGGAGGGAATAATATAATAATGACTTAAAAAAATATAAAAGAGGAAAGATTCTAAACTATGAAGTATAAAATTGAAAACGGTCAAATATAGAACAATTTTCATAAGTTAACATTGCTCCCTTCATATTTTGTATAGAATCACAAAATCATAAAAGTATTTACTAAGAGTAAGAACTTGTTCGCATTTATTGAAAATGAGCAATTTTAACTCATCTACTATATACTAATCCACGCACGTCGTAACTCTTAGCTAAAGTAATTAGCAATAAAAATCTCTCTCTAGAATATTTTTTATTAACATCCTCTCTCAAGACAACCGTTTATGGTTGACCACGACAACGGTCTCCTCCCGGAGACTACCTCTGAAAATCTCCCTGCAATGACACCAAAAACACCAACGCGCCAAAACGAAAAAAAATGCACTTGAGCGATTTTTTGTCGGAAACGCCCTCAGAACCGGGTATTGAAATGCACAATCCCAGAAATAGATATCAAAATTTGGCTGAAACTGAACCCAATAAGTTCAATACTATGTTCTCTTACAGCGATATGGTACAAGGAATTAATACTAGACATTTGGATGATGATATAGATGATATTGAAGATTTGACCCTTGAATCCGATGACGATACGTTATCTGACTCGGAATTTGAAGACGAATTTTGCCCCAGAATTCGTCTTATTAGAGAGGAGAAAATAGCTATAAGAAGACCTTGGCGACGAGCACTCATAATAAAAATGTTCGACAAGCAAATCGGGTATTTAACTTTGATGAGAAAACTTCAAGCAAAATGGTCGCTAAAAGGTAAACTTACCCTTACTGACTTGGGACATTCGTACTATGTTGCTCGTCTTTCCTCTAAGGAAGATTATGAACATGTTTTGATGCAAGGACCATGGATGATAGATGACCACTATCTCACAATCAGAAAATGGATACCGAATTTCGTTCCTTCCGACGATAAAATTCAGTATCTCACAGCCTGGGTACGTATACCTAACCTTCCTATAGAGTATTTTAATAAAGAGTTCCTCTCAAAAGTATGCTCCAAAATAGGAACGGTCGTGCGAATTGACAAGAACAATGAATCCGCTGAAATAGGACAGTTTACACGTATGAGCATAGAGGTCGATTTAAACAAGCCTTTACTTTCGAAATTTTGGCTAAAGGGTAAAATCTACCATATCCAGTACGAGGGATTAAGAATGATATGTTTCAAATGCGGTCGCCTTGAACATTCAGCGGAAAACTGTACGACCCAATCACTCAACAAAGGAGCAGAGATTGATACGTATACGTCAGACGCAAATCAAGATAAGGAAATAGTTGAGAGCGAGAACAACCAGGAGAAACAAAATCCTACCAACCCGCATTTTGGGGAATGGATGTTGGTCAAGAAACCGCCTCGACGAAACCTACCATTTAGAAACGACAAGGATAAAAGTCCGGATGATCTTTCGAGCTCAAAAAATACGATGTTCAAATTCGGTAAAGATTCTAACAATATTTCCGGCTCAAGATTCTCGACGCTAGAAAATCAAAACCCAATCTCACCAATATTTACCCCTACTAATCACAGTAACAATAATCCCCAAATATCCCCAAAAAATACCTTACCAAATCAAACCAATATTCCAAGAAAGAATTCATATCATACCAAAACGCAAACTCGCAATCCAATTAATTACCAAATTCGTTCCACCAATAATTCCAAAAAAATTTCTACGAATAATACCAATAATAGTGCAGCTAATACGTTCGACTCTTTAGCTTTAAAGGATATTACCAATATTCCAAATTTAACAAATAACGTTAATACTCTATCTACCATCTCCCCTGTTTCAAACTCTGTAATCCCAGACTCCATCTTACATGCCAACCATGATGCACCACATTCCCTACCTCGAATTGTCCCTGCCCCAGCCCCGATACCTGCCTCAGCTTCCCACGTTCGAGATGATACCCCCTTCTCGGAAAATTCCGATGTCATCTTGGATGGGGACCCGCGCTCCCTTTCTGGGGGTGATGATAAAGGAATGCCCAATCATGGACATCAAGTTCGAAGCTCAAACGAAGGATATGACAAATCTCTAAGTGGAGATGTCGATTCCATGGAATATTAATCAAATTCTCTCTCTCGTAAGTCGAGCCTATCTATCGTATTTATCTTATATACCTGTATTTATGTCAGACAGAATTCCGTCTTTGTCTCCCAATCTTGCCCCCATTACCTGTATGGTGTGGAATATTCAAGGCACCGGTAGTAGAAATAAAATTAGCGCTCTGAAAGAAGTCGTTCGAATGTATAAGCCTTCCATCCTAGCTCTGGTAGAAACACATATGAACGGAACACATGCTGAAAAGATTAAATTAGTGCTGGGTTACAGTGGTCCTACGCGTGTTGATGCATCGGGATTTAGCGGAGGAATTTGGTTATACTGGCGCCCTGATTTAGTTGACGTTAATGTTGTCACTAGTCATGCTCAATACATAACAGTAGAAGTTGCAAGAAGAGGAGAGATGCCTTGGTTCTTTTGAGCCGTGTATGCAAGCCCAAACCCCCGCAATAGACTCGAACTTTGGTCTGAACTGGAACAGTTTGCTGCTATGAATAGTATCCCGTGGTTATTAGCGGGAGATTTCAATGAGACTCGATCCTTAGATGAAAGACACGGAGGAGATAGAAATATGGCTAGACGCTGTGAAAGATTCAACAATTGGATAGAAAATTGTGACTTGTTAGAGCTGGAATTTTCAGGACCGAGGCATACATGGGCTAGGGGTAATTCGGAGGAAACTCGTCAAAGTGCTAGACTTGATAGAGCGTTGTGCAGTAGCAACTGGGGTACTATGTTTGAGAACGCCATTGTTAACCATCTTCCGGCCTTCCAGTCTGATCATTGTCCGTTATTTATTTCTCCGAATGGCTTTGCCCCGCTTCAATCGATATGACGCCCTTTTCGTTTTCAGGCTGCTTGGTTAACTCACGAGCATTTCTCAGACTATGTCGCAGCACATTGGAAGAGTAATAATAACCTGGTTTCACAATTATCTGAACTTTCCAACAATCTGCAATTATGGAACGAAGAAGTCTTCGGAAATATCTTTCGGAAAAAGCGAGAACTTTTGGCTAGAATTGGAGGGTGTCAAAAGAAATTGTCTATTTCTAGAGAATCAAATTTAATAAAGCTTGAGGCTAAGTTAAGGAGAGAATTAGATGAAGTATTAGAGAGAGAAGAATTATTATGGTACCAAAAATCCCTGGTCGATTTTATTAAAGATGGGGACCGCAATACGTCTTATTTCCATACAAGTACTTTGATCCGTCGCTGGAGAAACCGAATTCGATCTCTCAAAAACGATGAAGGTCTATGGGTAGACAAGGAAGAAGATGTTAAAAGAATGGTGATAGATTATTACAAAAAGCTGTATACAGCAGAAAATTCAATTCCAGAGTCTGACATGATACCGTTTGGGTTATTTCAAGAATTTCGAAGTGACGAGTGGGAAAAATTAACAGCATACTATTCTTGTGCAGAAATCGAAAAGGCTATTAATCAGATGGGTGCCCTTAAAGTCCCTGGTCCCGACGGATTCCAGGCTTTATTTTACCAAAAACATTGGGCGATTGTTAAAACCGACGTATGTGCCATGGCAATAAAAGCAATAGAAGGTAAAGGATTTCCGGAAGGCATGAACGATACTCATTTGGTCCTTATTCCGAAAGTTGATGGACCTGAACTCGTCTCTCAGTTCCGCCCTATCAGTCTGTGCAATGTTGCTTACAAAATTGTGAGCAAAACTCTAGCTAATAGAATTAAAACAGTGCTCCCTTGGGTAATTTCGGAAAACCAGAGCGGGTTCGTCCCGGGGCGGCATATTTCAGACAATATAGTTAGAGGGTATATGGCTATAAAGATCGACCTCGAAAAAGCGTATGACAGACTGCGGTGGGACTTCATTCATAATACCCTAGTAGACATGTGCTTTCTAGCCACTATGATAGATACAATAATGGAATGTGTCACTACCTCGTCTATGCAAATTCTATGGAATGGGGAACAAACGGAAAAATTTACTCCGTCTAGAGGAGTTCGGCAAGGTGATCCGTTATCTTCTTATCTATTCGTAATGTGTTTTGAAAAATTACAACAACTAATAGACGAAAAAGTGCGAGGAGGAGAATGGCGACCTATACCCATCTGTAAAGACGGACCCAAGATATCTAACCTATTTTTCGCGGATGACATGGTCCTATTTGCAGAAGCCACTACTCAACAAGCTCAAAATATGAATACAGTACTTGATATTTTCTGTAATGCTTCAGGGGAAAAGGTAAATAAAACGAAGTCCAAAGTCTTCTTTTCAAGTAACTCCTCCATTTACGATAAAGAATCCATTGCAAATATTCTTGGTCTTGAGACAACCGAGGACCTGGGATCCTACCTCGGAATGCCCACCATTAACGGGCGAGTTACGAAGGATACCTTTGCTCACATCGAAGAGAAATTTAATAGACGACTTTCGGGTTGGAAAACAAAGCACTTATCTTTAGCAGGAAGAAGCACTCTTGTCAAATCGACTTTATCGACGTTAGCTACCTACAGTATGCAAACGGCTAAGTTACCAAGATCGGTATGCGATTCGATTGATAGAAAGACACGGCGTTTCCTTTGGGGAGGGACGGAAGAGAAAAAGAAGATTCACCTTATTTCCTGGGAAACGATTCAAAAACCGAAAAACAGGGGAGGGCTCGGTTTCCGGTCATCTCGTCAAGCCAATGCCGCTTTTCTTACTAAGCTAGGATGGAGAGTGTTGTCAGAACCCAATAGTCTATGGTCGAGGGTACTTCGAGCCAAATATTGCAACGGTAGATGTGACGTGGATATGTTTCAACCAAAATCGAATATGTCGAATGTGTGGGCAGGCATTACCTCCCAAGCCAAAATCATTAACTCCGGCTGCTCAATGGCGGTAGGAAATGGTAGACGGACACTATTTTGGGATCACTCTTGGGCTGGTGAAGGGTGCCTGGCTGATAAGACAATCACCACTGTTCCCGAGTCCATCCTTGGAGCCACAATTCATGATATGTGGGACGATGATTCCGGATGGAAGTGGGACGACTTCTCTGCATATTTACCGCTGGAGGAGCTTTTAAAAATTGCTGCATTTTCGTTAACAAATGAGCCCGACTTAGAAGACGAACTATTCTGGAATAGCTCCTCAAATGGAAAATTCACAATCAAATCAGCCATGGCAATTATAAAGGCTGATGATGTTCATATTGAACAAGACTCTACGGATTGGAATTTAATCTGGAAATTACCGATGCAACAACGCATCCGAATGTTTATATGGCTAAGTGCCCACAACCGTCTTATGACCAACTACAACCGAGTTAAGAGGGGAATTTCGGACGATCCAAAATGCCCTCGCTGCCTGCAAGAAGATGAAACAGTAGACCACCTCCTTCGTCATTGCCCATATTCGTCTGAAATATGGGAGTTCTTTAGTGACTGTTCCGCAAATCCTTCTTTTTTCACCTTACCTCTCTCGGAATGGATAACTGAAAACGCAAGCAATAAATCACCTCATATGCTATCAGATTGGCAATGAAGTTTGCCATTATATGTTGGTGGCTATGGCGTTGGAGAAATAATTTGGTATTTAGACGCTCAGATGATATTCATATCGATCTGATTGCTTTCCTTCATTCACAGTTTAAATCAACTAAAGCGGCACTGGACCCTTTTGAATTATTCATTCCAGAACCGGGATCATCACGGGAAGAGCATTTTATCCGGGTCGCCCCCTTCTCATGGTTGGATTCTACTTAATACCGATGGAGCATCCAAAGGAAATCCAGGACCGTCAGGAAGTGGCGGAATCCTTAGGGATAGCACATGTAATTATCTAGGTGCATATTCTTTCTCATGTGGTATTTGCAATTCGATGAGAGCCGAGATGAATGCATTACTGGCTGGATTGGAATTCGCTCGGTCAATCGGAATTCGCAAGCTTCAGGTACATATGGATAACTTGGTGTGTGTTAAGTTTATACAAGAAGATCAGCTTTTAAGCAACAGCCTAAAGCCTATCGTCCGAAGATGCAAAAAACTCGTCGAGTCAAGAGAATGGACAGTTAAGATAGACCATGTGTATCGGGAAGCAAACCGCGCTGCAGACTGGTTAGCCAACAAAGGGGTCTCTATGCCTACCACTGTTACGATTCTTAATCACCCTCTGGAAGATCTTCGTCCTATACTCCGTGAAGACATATTAGGAGTAGCTCTTCCCCGTTTTATTAACATCTAGCTAGTATTTCTACTTGGGGCTTAGCCCCTCATATGTAACAAAAAAAACTATATACTAATCCACAAACATTTAGAGTCTTTCTATTGGCAGGAATTTAGGAATAGTGGGCCCCACATCAAAACTAAAACATTAATTACTCTCTCTCCTCTTCTGATTTATTTAGACTATGTTTACATATTTACAAACTCTGTTTACATATTTTATTTTCATACACAATTCCATAATTTTTTTCATATTTCATGATTAAAAAAAAATATATAAACTAATAATTTCATGCAAAACAAAGTCCAAAAATTAAAATTACAATACTCTTGCAACTAAAGAAAATAATTTCAATTTCAAACAATTAATAATTAATAATTAAAATTACAATACTCTTGCAACTTAAAAAATTTCTCAGACGGAACTATAAATTGCTTGATGAGACGGAACTATAAATTGCTGGATGAATATGCCTGTAAAAAGGCAATACTCGATTAATAATATTAAAAAAAAACAGAATAAAAGTAGATTATTAATAATCAAAATAAAAAAATAAAAATAAAAAACAAGAAAAAAATTGCTCATTCTCCATACATACACCATGCTTAACAAATTAAACGAGGGATATATATAATCAGAAAAGGGGCAAGAAAAAAATGATAATCCTAATTTATAAAAAGTGCTCATTCTCGATGAAAAAAATTGAAAATTACAACATTACGAGAATCGTATGTTCTGGAAGCAGCACAAGTGCACAAATGTTTGATCAGTCGACAACATTAGCAATTAATTTATTAATTTAAAATTTATTTATATACAAAATGTATACATTAATCATAACTCTTAGAGATAAAAAAAAAAAGATAATTATGAACTATGACATAATTGTGATGTAAATATAATTAATTTATTAATCATAACTTTTTGAGATTTTAGAGATAATGTAGCGTAGCGGGGTGATGAAATAAACAAAAATATGGTTAATATATTTGACAAGTATGATCTACTATATACTAAAGTAGAAACATTCTATGACTTCCTATTGGTTGCAATAAACAAGAAAAAGAAAAAAAAAATTGGGCCCCACCTTTATGCCAACTTATTTAATTACCCTCTATCATCTCATTTAATTAACTTATGTCATTTAATTATTTAATTCATACCATATGCTAAAAAACTTATATGTCCAAACAAATAATTACAAAGTTGTCTTAAATAAATAAATACAAATAATCTACAAATTTACAAAAATATTAATCAAATAATAAATATTTGAATCAATCAGTGACGGTATTTACAAAATTAAAAAACCAAAATCATTCTTAATAAAAATTTTGAATGAAATTAAATAAAAACAGAGAAACTAAATCAGAATAACTGATAATGCAGGATTCATAATACTGAAAAAATCAGGGCCGAAAAAAATACCTAAAGCTCATTGACGGTATTTACAAAATTAAAAAACCAAAATCATTCTTAATAAAAATTTTGAATGAAATTAAGTAAAACAGCGAAACTAAATCAGAATAACTGATGCAGGATTAATAATACTGAAAAAATCAGGACCGAAAAAATACCTAAAGCTTAAATAACTTTAATAAATACGAAGTAGATTTTATTTGAGTTTAAACAAATAAAAAAATTAAACAAATTTTTTGTAAGCAAATAAGGAGATGTATATGTGATAAAATAACTAAAAAATAGAGCAACAATTATTAATTTCCAAACGGGGAAAAAAAAAGAACATTTAAGTATACTTGCGTGGCTAACTCATAGCGAAATCGACATGGATGAACTTGATGGAGTTAACTGTTTTATTGAAGTATCGGTATGTATATGGATCGTGGATGAAGGGAATAAATAAAATCATATAAATAATGAAATTTAGCTTTTAATATGAATTTTATATTTTATATTGGAAAAGATGGGAAATCAATTGTGAGTGACAGGCAGTGGATCGAAAATAGTGTGAGGAAATTAGGTTATGAAATTTTGGAGGGTTTTACTGGGCGGGCGGGTATGAGTGTGATATTGTCAAAAATTAAGTCTTATGGATGCCCAGATTTGAGTTTGAGTATATTTTTGTGTGTATTACTTTAATCCGATCGAATATTTTATTTCGAGCTTATTTTTTTCAATTCGATTCAATATTTCATCATCGATATTTTTGTATATCAACAAATGAAAGTATCTCTTAAAATGGGTATATACGTTTTGACACTAAAACGGTCAATATCACCTCATTTGCATAGAAAGGCAAACTTTTTGTTAATGTCGAGCTATCTATGCATTTATTTAATATATAAATATATCAATGTTTTTTTTAAAAAAAAAAAACAGGCCCGTGCAAATTTGCACGGGTTTAAAACTAGTGATTAATCAAAAGGCAAAACATAATCACTATTTTTAATCATTACTTTTTTTTATAAAAGTCAAATATCTTAAATACGACTTAAATCTAAATTTACTCATTATTTTTTACATGTTTTTTTAATAACAAAATTGTTATAAATAATTATAAAATAAGAGTAATATACATAGAGAAAGTGAATAAAGTGAAGATAGGTTGTAGTTATAAGAAAAAATTTATCATTATTTGTAACAAATTTTGAAAAAATAAACCCGTGCAATTTGATCATTTATTAAATTCCTATTGATCCTTAATTTTTAAGGCTTAAACTTTTTTATTTAAATAGGACCCCCTTGTTCTTCATACCTATTTAATTACTCTCTCTTACTTTCACTAATTAATTATTCTATTTTCTACTTTTTTTTCAACTAATCAAAATACATAAAATTAAAACCCCATATATGAAAATGATGCTAAAATATTAAAAATAAATAAGGAACATGTAAAAGTAGATTGAAAAATTATAAATATTTACCCCACCTGTAAATAAAAACAAGTTTCAAGTCTTAAAATTACAAAAAATTAATAGAAAGTTTTTGCAATCTTAAGACGCCAAAAAATTAAAAATCTACTTTATAATAAAGCACAAACATTTTATGTGCTCCTATTGGCCGCTACATTTAAGGAGATGAAAAAGTAAAGTGGACCCCACAACCATTCATCTTATTTAATTATTCTCTTTCCTCCTTTCTTATATTCTAATTAAATAGGATGGATGGTTGTGAGGTCCACTTTACTTTTTCCTCTCCTTAAATCTAGCGGCCAATAGGAGCACATAAAATGTTTATGCTTTATTATAAAGTAGATTCTAATCCCTTTTCTATACATTTTTTATAACGTGATTTCATAAGGTTCCAGACCAAGTACAATTTATAAATTTATCATTAGAATTATTTAGAAATAAATTTTATATTATTTCAATCTTTCATACCCAAAAAAAAATTCGCGTAGAAATGAAATACGTTGATATTTAAATGTAGACAAAAAATCATAAATATCAATAGATTAAATAATTTCGTCTTTTACTATCTATCAAATAAGTTTTAAATTTGATATTTAAAAATCATAAGAAAATATTGTTGGAGTAGGTGTCCTCCACAATAGTGCGCCACATAATAAATCTTATTATGGAATATAATTGGGATAATTATTGACTATATATATGATTAGTCAGTTGATTAACGTAAATCAATAACGGTTGGCTGACTAGAGTTTGACGTTATTGTCGTTTGACGGCGGTGATCAACTGATCCCTTTCGGTCACACCTAAAGGATGAAATCCAAATAGTAACTAATTATTTGTATACGATACAGTTAATTAGTACATTACATATATTCGATATGTACGAGAGTTAATTGTCAGAAATTGAGTTAAGAACTCAAATTCGATTAAGCTTATTTTTCAATTATGCGATAATTGACTAATAAATTTATATCTTATTTTAATACGATTAAATAAGATTTAACTTAGTAATTAATCGTTAAATTACTAAATTAGTTGAGGTTTTGAGATAGAGGTAATGAAAGTAATTATATTTACAAGGAGTTGTAAAATAAATTAACCATGCATTGTGGGACCCATTATATATTGATATAATGGTAAAATATTACTTAAAATGTTAAGTACATATTATTTATTTAATTGAGTCATATAATTGTTATATGATCAAATTAAAACTTAATTATACAAGATAATTAACCATATGATCAATAAGTATTTGTGAGACAAATATCAAAAATCAAAATGGACCTAACTAGGCCAAAATAGCCGGTTGGATTGTAGTTAGAAGGGTGATGATTTTTGTTCTTGTTTTTACTCTTTATTTACTTATTGAAAGTGACATAACAAGTAGAAATAATCATCATATATACTACAACACTCCACTCTAATGCATGTGATAAAATTGAACAAAATAATAGTCCATTTTTGGACTATGTCATCCGGCCAATTTGGCTTTATAATGAACAATTGTTGTTCATCATTTATCACTTGTTTTTGTGCAATTTGTTTACTTCTCTCTAAAATTCTTCCTCTCACTAAAAACTCTCTTATACTAATATTTCCTAAGTATTACTAGTGTAGTAATATAGTCTAATATTAGTAGTATAATATCTATCTTATTATCTAGTTAATAATAAGGGTAGATTATTTGGTATCATCTTGGTGCAACTTGAAGGAGGTCTTCTAGTTTGGAATTTCTTGTGTTCATCCATATTTATACTCAAGAACAACAAGACGGCGTTCTTGTTGTGCCCATAGAATTTCCTATTCAATGTTAGGAAATTTCTTTCTTTTTATAACTGTCTTTATATTTGCATGCATGTTACATAGATCATTATAAACTAAATTAAAAAGTAATTTAGTAAATAATTAGAGGAGTCTAATTAAGGTCTATGGACTTTCAAATATTCACTTACATTGAAGAAAAATAAAAGTTTAAACTATGAAAAGATTACCTGGTTATATAAAATTTTAGTAGATGTATACTAATGGCGATTGTTTTTAGCAAAATACTACTTAGAAATATATAATTAATATACTCAACATTTATAATTAAGGAATTTATATTCTTGGAATTTGAAAAATTAGATGTTCTGATAGACGATTTTTTTTAAGGGAAGAGAAGTACGCTTTTTTATTAAACATAATTAATATAAAACAAGGAAGAAAATCAGTGAGAATGAATAAAAATGAAGGCGGACTGGAAATGAACAAATGAGTACTCAATAGCAAATTAGCAGTTATTATTCATTGTTAGGATAAAAGTAAAGTATATACGGAGTATTTATTAAAAATGATAAATAAAATATAAAAACTCCTATAAAATAGGACTTAGTTATTTTGAAATTTCCTTAAAAAAAAGTTATTTTGAAAATTTTGCAGTGTTATCTTTTTTCTAATAAAACCAGAAAAATTAGTTGGATCACATTGAACTTTTTTTTTCCTCTAATTATTGTGTCTTTTTTCTAAAAATGATTTGACTAAATACATTTTCATGTGCAAATGTCGGTTGTTAAGGAATTTTTCTTATATAAAAAAAATTAATATGAACATTTCCATTATAAAATAAGAACAAATTATATAATAAGACGGTCTTTTATCATAAGGCGGACATTTGTGTGCAAAATGATTCATTTAGTGTTATTAATAAAAGATGTTTTACATAAAGGGATCGTCTTGCACTATGAAACCATATATGTCAGTATGTCACACTATAATTACTGTAAAATAAGTGAAAAAGATAAAGATAACGTTGGTCAATAATCAGGCACTTGGCCGACTTAGGACTTCTTTATATGGGTGACACACGAAAAAAGTTTGGTTTTCAATGTCCTTATATTTATTTAGCAATAATCGATTTTCCATTTTAGATTCAACCAACCAATATTGTATACTCCGTAATGAAAATGTTGATCGTGTGTTTAATATGATTTCAAAATCTTGATTATTAACGTCATTACGCATAATATTAATTTATAAGAGATATATTTGCAGTTATTTTCGATCAGTCAAACACCCTATTGTATGCTTCGTAATGAAGAGGTTGATCATGTGTTTGATATGATTTGTAGTCTATTTTTCAAAATCTTAATTATTTACGTCATTCCGCATAACATTAATTTATAACACATATTTTCAAAAAAAAATTGATCATAAACACTATAAATCTGAATAATATTCATGGGTTTTAGCACTCTCATACTTCATTTGTCTCAAACAATTGTTTATATGTATTTGTTGGTTTTGAGTAAAGCTAACTAACCAACTGACGAGATAAGGAAATGTGAACAAAAATATATTTTGAGCAAATCTTCTGAAAAATGGTCTCTTAATAAATTTCTTGAGAAACCAGTTACAGTTTTAAGTTAAATGATTGCTAGAAATATTAAACAATTACTCCCTCAATCTCAATTATTATTTGTTTGCCTTTAATTGAAATATCATTCACAAATAATTTATAAAGGCAACAATTAATTGTGACAAGGGGAATAATAACAAATCACCATTGGATATTTTAGTTTCCATAATTTTAAATGAGTTTCTTATTCCTTATATAACAAATACTACTATCATATAAGAGTTTTTCACATAATTAAGAAATTTATATATCTTATGTTTTCAACAACTTTGAAATTAATTTTGATATTTTTATAATAATGTAAACGTATATTGATATTAAGGGCTTACTATTAAAATATCGCTTAGGGTCCCGGAAATGTTATGGGCAACCTTGATAGCGATGTAATTATGTAAATGGTTTGATAATAATAATGTTGAAGTAACATACCCATGTGTTAGCACATATCGAGTATGAACGCTCGATCCTATTTTCCGCAAGTTACCGATATCTGAGGGAGTAGAATATATTATTACCCTTGTATAAACAATATAATATATCCCTATTAGGTAGGATATTATTATGATTGTATAGGCATTATATTATTACGATTGTACAGCTATTAGAATGATTCCTTCCGTCATTAGCTTATAGACTACAGTATATAAGTAGCATGTACGTACTAGCATAGAAGCATCAATAATATACTATTTCTTTCTTCCCCTGCATTCTTCCTCTGTTTCCACATCTCTCCTCTCTATTTCTACACCATGCAAAAATATCCGTGCAAATATGCACGGGTTTAAAACTAGTGTATATATAAACCGAAAAAATTAATGAAGGACAAAAATCGAAGTAATAAAAATCAGATGTGTTTGTTGAAATTAGTACAACAAACTCAACTGATTAATACTAAATAATATAGACTATAGAGAATATAAGTAACTACGCTTTTAGGCTTTTAGCTGAAACTAACAAAAATATTATCATGAAATTTAAATGTAAATGGTCACCCATATATATGTAATCTTTATAAATGGGTATTTTTTTTATGTGAGTCAACGCCAATTACTTCCACGTTTAGCATACTTAATACACGTTTTTTTTTAACTTTAAACTATTTAGTTCATGTCTCCAATAATAACGCATGCAATTATGGTAATACGAAAACTAGTTTCACAAAATGCATAGATATTGATAAAAAAATTCAATAATTGTTAAAATTTAAAGTTCGGACATATCATTTACAAATAGTAGAAAATAATCTAATAAACTTTAAAATTATGGTTTATATCGTCTAAAACCCATCGCATTGAAAATAATGAAATATGGTAAACAAAATATTTTTTTTTATATAAAAACATAATAATTATACTATTATCAAGACAATTTATTTTGCAGAGTTCTATATGATTTTCTATACTTATCTAATTCTGTAAGATGTTTTATTTTTTAAAGTTTTCTTCATTTGTTTTACATGTATATGTATATGATTAGTTTTTTTCTTTTTTTACTATTTGTTAATTACTTCTAATCCTCAAATAATTTTGTAATTATGTTAATTTTTCAACTGCTAATCCGAGTAGAATAAGTAAGTTTATTTTTTTGAATTTTATGGCAAATTGGTTCATTTATTTCTATGCAATTAATTGTTTTAGTGTTTTTCTTGGATATAATGGAGTCTAAAACTAAACTTATCCACACATGTTTTTCGTATTAGTTTCCATTAACCCTGTGCAATTTAAAAATAAACTATATTACTACTGTTTTCAAATTGAGGATTGTAGATGTAGTCATTATGTAAGTATTAAAGATGAATATTGATATTCGCAAATTCTCATTTAAGATGGATACTATCATCCGTCTTAAGCTTAAGACGGACACTATCCGTCTTAAGCTTACGACGGACACTATCCGTCTTAAGCTTACGACGGACACTATTTTCATTTAAGATGGATCATATAATTAACAAATCACCCCACTTGTTGCCTAAGAAATACTAAAAGTTGTCTTTATTACCACCATGTGATAGTATTTGATCCGTCTTAAGCTTAAAACGAATAATGTCCGTCTTAAGCAAGACTTACTGATTTATGTTTGCCATCTTTTTTTTCCGGAATTACTTTTTCACATACGGATTTTTCTCTTTCACATACACTTTTTCATAAAGTTTCCAAATCATACCCTTCCCCTAAACATAATCCTTCTTTTTCCTAAACATAATCAAATTAACTCATATAGATATACATCTAACCTAAAATCGATTCTAATAAATTTGAATGATGAATTATATTCTCCAATTAGTGATATAATTTTGTATGTAACAATTACTAATAAGTGTTTTTTTAAAAAATTATTAGGTTTATACTTTATACCTAACAATCAATGTTAATTACGGTTCCACTAAACGGATTACAACAACTTAATTAGTTAAATTTTATTTGTAATTAATTGTATCATGATCTTAATCCACCAATTGCATGAGTTAAAAGTCAAACTATACTACCGCATGCCAAAAGTTGATATGGGTAGCTCTTAACATTGTGGAGTTCTTCAATCAATCCAAGTTAGTGGTTTTAAGCACCTTGACAATAAAGGCATGTCGATCTGAAGATTTATCAATCTACAAAATGCAAGAAAGCTTTTTAACATTCAAAGAAATGAACTCAGATGATTAGTCGAACGTTGTTTGCTGCCTTGTTTTGTTTTATTTTTTAAAATATTAATTAGTAGGGGGATGGGAGGGACTGACTTGAGTACTCGGAGGATGGCCGGAGCAACGTCACCAACAACTGGCTTGATTGGAGCAGTTGAACGGCGGTGGTGTTGGTGGTGAAGGTGGACGGGGTAAGAGAGAAAAAATATTCAACTGGATGAGCATAAGAAAAATGACAAGGGTATATTTGTAAAAGGCGTATGTGAAAGAGTAAAATTCGTATGTGAAAAACCACGCCCTTTTTTTTTCATGTTTTAAATTTATTGCACATCTTAAAGAGATTTGTATATCTTCCACATTTAATATCTCTTATAATTCATTTATTAAAGACATTCAATGTTGATCCAGTTTATTTATTTTTTCTTAAAGTTAAACAAAAAAAAAATTGTACTGTTTAAAGACACGCCAATGGGAATGGCGTGTCTCTGTGAGAAAACCCGTCATTCCCAATGGCGTGTTTACTTTTAATCCATTTTTGTAAGTTTGCATTTTCCTACTCACTAGAAACACGTCATTGTCAATGACGTGTTTCCTCCTTGTTTTTTGTTCGCGAAATCCGATCCTACGCGGACACCATTTTGATAAATAGTTTTAAACCCGACCCAAAACAACAAATACTTATTTTTTTAGCATTATTTTAAAAATGCTTTCTTAAAAAGTAAGATTACCATGTAGATTTTGAAAAAACACAGGTTACCATAAAGAAAAACCCAAATTTATAATTACTGTATATGGTACAAAAAAATTAATAAATAACAAAAAATATATGAATGCTTTACATAAAACAAAGGATCAATTGTTGAAAACATCCTTTAATGTTACACTTTTTAAAACTTAATACCTTATCAAAAAAAATTCAAAACTTAATACCTTTAACTAGCATTCTAACATATTTTGGTACCTTAAGTGATTTTTGACCCAAAAAAATAGAAACTACCCGTTTTACCCTTGCCTTTATATATTCTCTTCCTCAACACATAACACTCTTTATTAACTCTTATTCTCATTCTGTTAAACCAAACCGAATAACAATTTTCCCCAAATAAGAGAACAATAACAACTATCTTAAATTGATATGTCTATTAACTTTGTTGGGTATTTCTTTGGAAGATGATTACTAAAAGCAACTTTATCATTTGCATTCTTAAACTTTTTAATCTCAAACTTTCATTTTTCGCTCTCTTCTTAGAGATATTTGATTTCTTACTTCAAAATGGCTTCCCATTTTCCATCTCAAGCTTCCCTTTTACCCGTTGGAACTTAATTTTAGGTCTATCACATAATTAGCCCCAAATTTCATGAACCCTAATTACATATTCATAAGCATATTATATGGGTACAAAAGATAGAGAAAATAGAAGAGGGAATCAAGAGGGTGAAATGTAAAAGTGAGAGATTGAGATCAAATGAAGATAGAGTTAGAAGAATAAGATGAGATGTAAAAATTATAAGAAAGAAGTTGGTGAAAAAAGAATAGGGGTATAAGGGGGATAAAAATATGAATTTAGAGGAAATTTAAAAAGTTGACAGGATATTTTTTGGTCGAAAGTCAGTTAAGGTATCAAAATATGTCAAAATGCTAGTTTAAGGTATTAAGTTTTGAATTTTTTTTATAAGGTATTAATTTTTAAAAAGTGTAACATTAAAGGGCGTTTTCAACAATTGATTCTAAAACAAATATACTTCATAATGTCATTTATGTCAATGCTACAAAAGAAATTAGTATTTCTCAAGTGGCCCCAACCACTTGCAAAAAGGAAATATGTTTTTTTGATGACGTGGGTTAATGTGGAGTGTCTAAATATTTGTCTTTTAATATATATGGTGTGGTGATTATATGATTATAAATATGAATCATCCTTGAAACTTAGATATCAACCCAAGATCTTTAGAGTCTCTTAAATATTAAAACACAAACATTTAAAGCCTCCACATTAAGCCACCCCATCACAACAAAGTAGTGTACCCCACTTATTTAGCTCTATTACTTAACTATTTTTTTTCATGTGTATCATTTTTTTTTTCACTATTTATTTTGACTTCTTCATAAATTTTCTTTGCCTTATAACTCATTTTTTGCCAAATAAACTCAAACTCGAAAAACCGATTGAAATTTTTCGCAGATTTTTCTATAAAATGTAAACAAAAAACTACTCGTCGTTGAAATTTTTCCTACTTTCCCAACTTTAGCCTTAACTTTTAAATCTAATTCCATCCGCCTCAGTTATTTTTTTAAACTTTATCTTAGATATTGTAATAAAATATACACAAATAATTGAGACGGCGGGAATACTTTCTATCTATTTTATTTTCTTTACTATTTTAAATGAAAATCACAATAGATTTACTAAAAAAATTATATTGAAAAGATTTCAAATTAAACAAAAAAAAAATTCAACAAATATAAATTATAACGAATAACGACAATGATTTGAAAAATTAATCTATCAATGATGATAATTCAAACTTCTATATTAAAATTTACTATAAAAAAAACACTAAAATTT
Organism: Heliosperma pusillum; assembly: GCA_022085475.1. NCBI lineage: Eukaryota > Viridiplantae > Streptophyta > Magnoliopsida > Caryophyllales > Caryophyllaceae > Heliosperma > Heliosperma pusillum. Next base: position 63,374 of record JAIUZE010070956.1, read on the forward strand.
GGACCAGGCATAGAAACCCGTCTAATACCAGACTTGGACGTGAATATTCATGCCTGAACTTTGACCAAGAATTATTGTTTGTAAAATATATTGGCTAATTTCATAAATTTCACCCAATTAGATTATGTATGTTTTGTTAATAATATATTTACTATTTTTCCTAAAAACACCTCGTGCAGTTTTGCATGGGGTTAAAAGTAGTGAACTCTTACAAGTTTGTATTATAATCTCCATAATAGTGAAATTTACATCATCAAACTTAATTTAGGAAATTTAGGAAAACATTATATAAGTAATAATTTTGATGGTGTACTACTTAATAAATTATTTGTCCCACATTGAAATATAATACAAGTTTGGTAAATATAATACGTATAAATAGTATAATTGTCCCACATCGGAAAATTATCATAAGGTGAGGTGATACTATGATTATAAATATGAATCATCCTTGGAACTTAGATATCAATCCAAGATCTTTAGAGTCTCTTAATTATTGTTTTAGAGAGCTCTTAAAAATTTGTATCCACTTTATTGAAACTTACTGTAACACCCCACGTTATTTGAAGAGGTCCATTGATAGGCTTAAATGACTAGTGCTTAAAGGGTTTGAAAGTACTACTCATATCAACAAAGTGCACTTTCTTTTCTGGTCATCCATGCAAAAGAACTCAAAAGTTAAGCGTGCTTGACTGAGAGTAGTCTTAGGATGGGTGACCTCCTGGGAAGGTTCCCGGGATGCGCATGAGTTAGGACAAAATGCGCTGGAAAGGACCCGTGTTGATCTGTGGGCCATGTACACAGCCTGGAGAGCTATCATGAGTGACCGCTCCCGACCCAAGGTTTGGGTCGGGGTGTTACAAATGGTATCAGAGCAACCCTGCGACCGTGTGGTGAGCCTGTTGTCGGGAGTACCCGGGTCACCCACCTAGCGGGGGAGGATTCTGGGTTAGCGGTTATGCTCCCAGGCGCAACGAGGACGTTGCGTTCTTCAAGTGGGGGTGATTGTAACACCCCACGTTCGTTGAAGAGGTCCATTGATAGGCTTAAATGACTAGTGCTTAAAGGGTTTGAAAGTACTACTCATATCAACAAAGTGCACTTTCTTTTCTTGTCATCCATGCAAAAGAACTCAAAAGTTAAGCGTGCTTGACTGAGAGTAGTCTTAGGATGGGTGACCTCCTGGGAAGGTTCCCGGGATGCGCATGAGTGAGGACAAAATGCGCTGGAAAGGACCCGTGTTGATCTGTGGGCCATGTACACAGCCTGGAGAGCTATCATGAGTGACCGCTCCCGACCCAAGGTTTGGGTCGGGGTGTTACAAATGCTCTCACTGTGACACCCTCAAATTTGCGGAAAGAAAAAAAAAATAATTTAAATACATAACCAAGGGTGTCATAAATAAAAATGGTCATTACAAAACGGAAATAATATTCTAAAAAGAAATATACAAGACGGGAGACATATCTCCCGTATAAATACGGAAATGAAAGAGTGTATAATAATATACAATCTAAGAACCGAATATAGGTCCAAGGTAATACTTCGCTCGCTAGCTCGTCAATGTACCCAATGTATGCATTCACCACCTGTTCGACCGCATTACATATAAACACGGAAGCCACAGTCAGTGGGGAGTAACTCCGAGTCCTCCCAGCCACGAAATGTCGAGTTTGATGAAACATGAATAACATAAAAGCAATGTATATGGAAAATCCAAAACTTAAACATATATGATATGCTTTTCATGTTATGAAACAGATAACTAACAAATAACCTAGCATGTGAAAGCTATCATGTGAAACCGATAATAAACTGTAACTCGAGGTAGGGAAGCTGGTATGCTAGCTCAGAGGTTCCTCTCAGAAACATGGCCATGATACACTCAAACCCTAATCAACACGTAATCATGTGAATCAGTTAACAACCGGTAATCCAAACTCTCTCAATCCTAGCCGGCTTGCATCTCACCTTCTAGAACTCATAGAATCATACAAACATGAAAGACCAATACTTCTACAAACAGGCATAAGTTCTTAGAACCGTCAATAGTCGACTTCTGTAACTCGAGGCTATACCACAAGGTATGAAAACATCCTAGTCCTAGACTGATCAGACCTAGCGACAACAGCTATTCCATTCCCCGTCTCATGACATAACCGTACACGAGAAACTCTACTAGGCGACCCCCTAAGCAGAGATGGCTAGTACTTAAGCTGGCTCCTTTCCCAAAGTGGAACTCTCAGGCAGCCATGCCCCGACTTGGAGATAAGCCCCCCAGGTCGTGACACAAAAGCTATTAACCATGAACTATATACTCGTTAAAATAGTACGGCCTATCAATGTCATGGTCCAAGATACTCATTTAGAATTAGAATGGTCAAGACGCCATATACTCATAATTCTCTATGGGTACTTAGTCAACACGACACCAACCATATAATTAAACAGTCACGGGAAAAACTTCCTATCATGTGACTAATTGCATATAAATCATATTCAAATAACATATCGACTCATATCTACTAAGGCTAATTCATTAATTAAATACAACCTTACTTGAAGACAAATCCCCGACCCGAGTCCCGCGACGGGTCATCAGTCAAAACGGGCTGACTAGATCTTAGTTTGACCAAACCCGTTTGGTCAAACCGGCTAGAAACAGAGTCTTTTCCACATAGACTTAGACATAAAAGTCAACATACTAATTACATGTTATTTTATTAACTTCTACCATGTGAATTATTATATCATACCCAAACCCGTTTGACTAAAAGAATATTAAATTAAACTACGATCTCGTCTTATAATTTCTAACATGTGAGAAATAATAATTTAATGAAAAACCTTTTTAATTAAATATTTTACTTATTAATATTTCCCACTTGCTAAATATTACAAAACACGATAAAAATGACTATAACTCAAAAACCGTCACAAGTCCCAAAGTGGGACCCACGGGCTGAGTTGGGCCGGACCCCACATGGGCCTGAACTGGGCCCACGGACCTATTTGGGCTGATTTGGCTGTTTTTCCAACTTTTACCAAAAACCGTTTCTTAAAAATTCCCGCATGCTTTAACATAATTAAAACCCGTCAAAACCACAACATAACAATCAAACATCGACACAACCCAAAGACCAAAACCCGGACCCACCATGAACCAGCCCAGACCGGCCTGGACCGGGCCTGAACCGGCCTGGTTTGGGTCCGGTTCTCAGCCATTTCCCACGGTTCACACAACCACACTTCTAAATTAATTCTAACATGTTTTTAATTAACAAACACCCATTTTAACAACCAATTTAACCATCCAACATACAAAAATCATCATCATGAAGAAATCATAAAAATATAACAAGAACACTAACATATTTATAAATTCCTACAACATAATAAAATTAACCACTTATCATGTTACTAACTAAAAATCATAAAATCATAATAATATGAACAAAAACTAAAGATGAACCAAAAACTAAAGAAACAAAAGCTATGTAACATATATCCGTCGAGTAACTCGGAATCGTTACCTTAGCTAGACAAGACAATTAGCACCAAAATAAGAAGTATAAACCAAGAATCCCTCCTACTAATCTTCACCCAAAATATACGAGTCTCCAAACTCGTCTTCAAAATCTTCCCCTATAAGAAATAACAAGGAACACATTATTAGAACAAAAATATGATTTTCCATAATTAAAGTGTTGAAAACGATTTTGTCGGAATTGAAATAAAACCGTACGTGAAGATGAGGAGCGAAGAGGAGAGTCTAGAAATATAGTCTAGAAATATAAGTTAGGACGGATTTAATTAAGAAAGGAAGATTTTATGAAGGTTTTGCTCAAGAACGATGAAGAACAATTGAAGAACACGATGAACAAATGAAGAACGATGAATAAAGTGATATTTTGATCTTTATTTGATTTATTGTAAAATGAAAAGTTGTTAGTGAGTAATGTGGGTGTGTGTGTGCCGTGTAATTATAGGCAAAAAGGGATGTCGGGTTTTGAATATGTTGTTACGTAATTGACTCGCGTTTAATAATTATTTTACGGTAAACGATTAAATATAATTAACGATAAAGTTAATTAAACTAAATATCAAGATATTATGATATTGTAATGAAAAATAATGAAAATATCAAGGTCTAAGAGAGGACCAAGGAGCCGGGTGATGTTGAGCTTGTCGGGTCTGATTTCGAGCGTTTTGCGTAATTTTCGTTAACTGATCGATAAAGTGAAATAATATCTAGATATTATGATATTATAATCAAAAGTAATGAAAATATCAAGCCCTATTAGAGGACTAAATGAGCCGTGTGGTATGGTGAGGAATCGGTCTGTTTTTGAGCGATTTGCGAAATCTTCGTTGACGGATCGATAAAGTAAATAAATATCTAGATATTTTGATTAGTTTAATCAAAATAATTAAAATATTTAATGGTGAGTGGAAAACGATGACATAGGCGGGTGACTCATGCCAAAGTCGAGTTTCGAGTTTGTTACGGGATTTACGATGAGTCAGGAATAGTTAAATGATGTTCGGTTAAAACCGTAAAAGTTATTCTTTGAATTCCGAATAAATTCAAAATAATTATATTAAATTATGATAAATCTTAATAAATCTAAATAAAAATAAATCAAAAATATTATTTTTTTAAATAAAATTTCAGTCTTCAAACTTATGAGGCGAGTCGGGAAAAAGTCAACGGAAGTCAAAGTTGACTGAAGAGTCGAGAAAAGTCGAAGATGACTTAAAAGTCAAGAAAAGTTTAGGACGACTTAAAAGTCAAGAAAAGTAAATGACGACTTTTAAAAAGTCAAGAAAAGTCAAAGACGACTTAAAAGTCAAGAAAAGTCAAAGATGACTTAAAAACGGTCTTTTCATGAAATCTCTCAGAAATTCCAAATACGAACGCGGAATTTCAAAATAAGACTCGGAACAAAAATTCCTATTTTAAAAACTTAAGTTTTACTGAAAAGTGTTAGTAAATATTTTTACTAGAAAAATCGGGTACTTTTCGGGTTGTTACAAAATCAATGAAATCATGGCTCAAATTCAAATGCTCAAAGGGCAAAAGGAAGAACCCACGTTTAAAAAATGTAAGCCAATCAATTTTCCTTATGCTTTTTCCCCCCCCCCATGTGAGTCTATTTTCTCCTATGCTTTTTCATGTCCCCCATGTAAGTCTAAATCTCCCCAATCATATGAATTAATAGATGACGATGATGATGGTCCAACCTTTTCTATTGAAAGTCACTCTAGTGTCGTTCCATTTGACAATTTTGAGACCCCCATTATTGATATTGACCATATGGTAGTCGAGACTTTAGACAAGGATGTTGTTAAGCCCATTTGTGACTCCAATGGAGAGTCGTTGATCGAGTCATCAGATTTCTTTGAAAATCCCTTCGCTAAGGATATTCCTAGTTTTCATTGTTGATATCATCTTAGATTTAAACATTATCATGAGTGAGTAGTCATTTTTCTAGGGTGTAGGGTAGCCATGTTAGATTGATTAAAAGATGATAATTGGATAAAGAAATTGTGCCTTTAAAACATTGTGTCTATGCATGTTTGGACTATAACGATAGTTGACAATTTTTGGCCAAAATCATTGACTAGCATGGAATTCTTTTCCAAGGTAGAGATACGAGAATTGAATAGACAAAGCATGACATGGTGGATTAAGACCTAGTAAATCGCCTAAAAGCCTGCTTGACCATCTGATCTATGATTGTAATGAACACATCATTCTTACGAACTCACAATGGATTATTTGCATGTCCTAAATCCAATTTCATCAATATGTTAATCTACATGTGCGAACCTACTTCCCTAGATCCTTTTCTTTTTATTAGAGCATTTAGTAATTAGTGACAAACATTTGCCAATCGTACAAGGTAGAGTTCTAACCATAACTATTCACAAGTATCTCCCGTCTCCCCGAGATCGACCCCTTACTTCCCTAATTACATTAATTTGTTGTTAGCCTAGTCTGGGTAATTTATCTTTGATTAGGGTACGCGACAACCCGATCAGTCTCACAGAGCTTTCTTATTCATTTTGGGGATTCGCTATCTTAAATGCAATATTTTCACTAAATCGTAGCCCGACTAAAGCGGCAGACAAGACTCAATATCAGATATGGAAAGGAAAGGCTCCTTATTTGTCATTTATGAGAATTTGGGGTTGCGAGGCGTATATTCATGACAAGTCTAACGACAAACTCGCACCCAGATCCAACATATGTGTTTTTGTAGGGTATCCTAAGGAAACACGTGATTATTACTTCTACAACCATCACGAGGAAAAAGTGTTTGTATCTCGTGATGCTGTCTTTCTAGAAAACGATCTTGTTTCTAATAGACAGAGTAAGAGAAAGTTTGAACTTGATGAAGTTCAAGAGCCACAAACCGAAAATGAAGTAGAGGGAAACGTTCCCTCCTCATCTGAAACGGTTGTTGTCCCTAGAAGGTCAAGTAGAGTTATTCATCAACCTGGCCATTACCTCGGATGCATCGAGAAAGATGGAGATTTGTTACTTTTTTAAAATGATGAACCCACCAACTACAAGTCGGCCGTTTCAAATCCCGACTCGACGCATTGGCTCGAGCCCATGCGATCCGAAATGGATACTATGTGCGAAAATCAAGTATGGAACTTGGTAGACTTATCAGAGAAGGTACGACCTCTTTAGTGCAAGTGGATCTACAAGATCAAAATTGGAATAGATGGACATAATAATGTCTACAAATCTAGATTGGTGGCGAAAGGTTTCACTCAAGTTCATGGTTTACACTATGACGAAATCTTTGCCCCAGTCGATATGCTTCGATCCATTAGGATTCTCTTAGCGGTTGCCGCATTTCATAACTATGAAATTTGACAATTTGATGTCAAAACCGCCTTCTTGAATGAGATTCTAGAAGAGGAAGTGTACATGACACAACCTGAAGGTTATGTGGATAAATCAAACCCTAAAAAGGTGTGTAAACTTAAGAGATCCATTTATGGTCTTAAGCAAGCATCCAGGAGTTGGAATCATCGCTTCGATCATGTTATTAAACAAAATGGTTTCACTCAAAGTGTCGAGGAGCCATGTTTATACATGAAGTTTAGTGGGAGCAAAGTTACTTTTCTTATTTTGTATGTGGATGACATACTTCTCATTGGGAATGATATACCAATGCTTACTTCTACAAAGGAGTGGCTAGGGAAACATTTCCAGATGAAGGATTTGGGAGAGGCACAACGCATTTTTGGTATCCGGATCTATAGAGATAGATCCAATAGGATACAAGCATTAAGTCAAGAAGCTTATATAGATAAGATACTTGATCGGTTCAAAATGAAAGACTCTAAGAGAGGCTTTCTTCCAATAAGTCATGATATCACTCTGAGCAAATCGCAGAGTCCTACCGTTATCAAAGAGATTGAACACATATAATTGATCCCATATGCTTCCGCAGTTAGATCAATCATGTATACTATGATGTGTACTCATTCCGACATCGCATATGCTTTAAGCATGATGAGTTGTTATCAAGCTAATCCAGGTGAGAGCCACTGTATAGGCGTCAAGAACATCCTCAAGTACCTACGAAGGACTAAAGATTTGTTCTTAGTGTTTGGAGGAGAAACTGAATTGCGTTTAAAGGGTTACACGGACGCTAGTTTCCGAACTGATAGGGATGATTTAAAATCCCAATCCGGCTATGTCTTTATGTTGAATGGAGGAGTTGTTTGCTGGAAGAGCTTAAGCAAAGCGTTAATGCGGATTCTACAACAGAAGCTGAGTACCCCCAAGCATCAGAGGCTGCAAAGGAAGCTATGTGGATTCGGCAATTCATAGAAGGTCTAGGAGTAGTCCCCACCGCCACATATCCAATCACGATGTATTGTGATCACAGTGGGGCTATCTTTCAAGCAAAGGAACCCATGTCTAGTAACAAGTCTATACATGTATTTAGGAAATACCATGTAATTAGCGATTACGTGGAAAGGAAGGAAATTGATGTATGTAAGGTTGGGACAGACGATAACATCGTTGATCCTCTAACCAAGCCTCTTTCAAAGGCTAAGCATGATGGTCATGTCGTCGCAATGGGATTAAGACGAGTACATGAATTTCTCTAGATTATATGATATGTAATAGTTGAATATTGTATCAATGTTTACATATATGATAATTGTATTCATTGTTTGAGTTTTATATGAGCTCCTTATTTTAGTTTGACTAAATATCAAATACATTGTTTTATCTGAATTGGTTTTATGAAAAGATGAACAAAATCCAAGTGAACAAGATAAATTTAGTACTATTGTCCCTAGTCACTCATATGAGGTGACGTCTCTTAATGACTATAATGTATGTCGATCGATGGCTAGTTCAGCGCCATGAGGTCATGGAGATGACTGGTTGTTTATTTAGGCAAACTGTATGACACTCTGCCAGGCAGTGACCTTTATAAGATCCCTTATCAAAATTGTTGAAACCTAGTCGTCGCAGGGATTTCTATATTAGTCCTATGAGTCGATTCTTTAGACTGGTGACCATTTACCTGAGTCGGTGTAGTTTCCGATTGACCTTGGTTTTTGTCCTAGGTCGTGCCGTGATAGGAGGCAGATTGTCATCTTCTCGGTCATGGTGATCAGCATTATACAGTGTAAGTTGGGTCAACATGAATTGTCCACCCATGTTGGGTATTAATATCTTCGAGCCATTCGAGGAGTAGAGACTGGAAATGTGTGGCCACACTCGGAAGGGATCTCAGGTTGATTTTCCGGTCAGACAAATACTCTCCCAGATCGAGAAAACCACTCTATTTATATTTTTCAATCGCAAGTGCGACCTGAAAGACACCTTGCGATGAGTGGGAGGATGTGACACAAAGAGACAAGAGAATCGGTAGCACACAACTTGTCGAGCCAAGTGGGAGATATTGTTCGAGAAGGAGTTCTCCGCAATAGTGTGGCTAGATGCACAACTTGAATCGGACAAGAGGGAGATTGTTGGAGTAAGTGTCCTCCACAATAGTGCATTTATATAATAAATCTCATCTTGGAATATTCATGGGATAACTAGTATATTGATACTCCACGTCAGTTGATTAACTTTAATCATGACGATCAGCTGACTAGAGTTAGACGTTATTGTCGTATTACGGCGGTGATCAACTGGCCCCTTTCGGTCACGCCTAAAGGATGAGACCCAAAAAAATAACTAATTATTTGTATACGATACAGTTTAGTTAGTCCTTTACATATATATTTGTTATTTGTTTGGTTACGAGAGTTATTTATTGGAAATTGAGTTAGGACCACATTCCGGTTAAGTTTATTAGTCAATTCTACGATAACTGACTGAATAAATTTTACGTCTTATTTTAATACGATTAAATAAGATTTAATTTAGTGATTAATTGTTTATTCATTAAATTAGTTGAGGTTGTGCATATATTTTGAGGTTGAGGTGATTAGTTAATTATGTTTACAAAGAGTTGTACAATAAATAAACTGGACATTTTGGGACCCATTATATATTGATATAATAGTAAAATATCACTTAAAATTTGAGTGTATATTGATTATTAATTTGAGTCATATGATTGTTATATGATCAAATTAACACTTAATTATACAAGATATTTAAACATATAATTATAAGTATTTGTGGGACAAATATCAAAAATCAAAATGGACCACATAACAAAAGTTGGGGCTGGATTCTTTGTTACTGGAGATCAATGGTGATTGTTCTGATCTAATCCTACACTCCACCTTATGTTATGACACCATTATCATTACATTTACCACCACACTCAAGTCATTTGCATGAGAATATAATAAGCAAAATAATCATCTTTTTGGTGATGGCATGACCGACCAATTGCCTTTAAATAGAGCACTTGGGTGTTCATTTCATGCTTGCTCATTATTCACTTGTTTTACATATCTTTCTAAAATCCTCAACTTCTCTCTAAACTCTCATACTCCCTCCCATCAACACCAAAGGTAAAATTGGATTTTTCACACTTGTCGAGACGCTTTTTGTAACGTGAATATCTTAAGTTATAAGTTACACATTATTAGAATTTTTAATAATTTGATATTCTTATAGTATTCATGATGATGAATCAAACAAGATCTCACGCGACTATGTTTTCTCTTATATATTAGGAATGATACCAAAGATTCTCCACACCCATGAATAGTGCCAAACGCCTAATGTTACCTTTGGTCTGGATGGGAGGGAGTATATACTAATATTTCCTAAGTATTACTAGTGTAGTAATATACCTATATTAGTAGTATTATCTTTACTTATTATCTAGTTAATAATAAGTAGAGATTTTTGGGTACCATCTTGGCTGCATCTTGGAGGAGATCTTCTAGCTTAAAGATTGGGTTTTGGAAGATTACTTAAGCTTGGTAGGAATTTTTCTAAGACAATAATTTGTTATTGCTCTTATTTTCATCATCAATGTAAGAAAATTTCAACTTGTTCTTTATAATGCCTTTATATTTTTATGCATGTTACATAGATCATTAAATACTAAATTAAAAAGTTAATTAATAACTAATCAGATGAGTCTAATTAGGGTCTATGGACTTTCACCAACAATGCAACCACATAATTAAACAAACATCACAAGGTGACCAAGTATCCAGTAACCAGTAACGAGTAATATCTCCAAAATCTAGTAACCGAGTTTCCGCCGAAGCGGTAACCCATGTCAGTGTCAGACTGCAGATATAAATGTCGTACCACCTGCAATCAAAAGCCCCTCGTGGTAGGAAAGCCACGAGAGGCGAACTCAGGGTGTGGAACCGCCTCCAGCCAGACCACCAATATAGAACAAGTAACCAATCACAATCACAATGATAATCATAGTAACCAACATCAACCATCATATTCATAGTAACATAAATCAATATATGAAAGTACTGAGTAGGGAAACCGTACCAATTAGCAAATCCCGCAACTAGTCAAAATCTGTCACATACGAGCATTTAATCCATCAATCAAAAGCTATAAGCAATAGTATGTCTTATTTCACAACTATGGTTACATTGCCACCCGTGCAGTGCGCGGGGTACAAAAATTAGTATACCTCCAATCTAATCCAAACTACCCACTTGACTTTTTGCGGTCTAAGAGGCGACACTTTGACTACATTTTTCGTCATTTATATGTTAATTTTTTGGGTTGAAATTATAGTTTTTTAAAACCTATTCTTATAACAAATGACAAAATATCAAGTTTATATACAAATATTAAAGATTTAACTTAATATAACTGAGGTCAATATTTAGCATGTTTGACTTTAAAAAGTGAGTGGGTAAGTTGGATTGGATTGGATGGATTGGAGGGAGTATAAATTAATTGTCAATAGGCTTTGGAGTATATTCTTTTAGTGTGAGATTTATTTTGCCTGGTCTAAATTAAGAACCTACTTTCTCGTGGAAAATGAAAAGGGTATGGGAGGGAAAGAGTGAAAGTATATATACTCCCTGCCTTTACTGATAAACACGTGTCACATCAAATCACATAATTAATCAAATTAATCATCCGATATTCATGGCTAACCCCCATAAATAGAGACAGTTTTGGACCGGGTCTACTAATAGACCAGCCTGAGCCAATATACCCAATAAACCGGTCTGACCCAAATAATTTTTTTATGAATTTCGTGTTAAAAAGGTGCATTTCGTCAATAGTTTAGAGAATTTCATATAACTAAAGCCTTGTTTCTTGAATATACCCTTGTATCTAAGCTAAGAATTGTAATTGCTGCTCGAGTTATATTTGAAGAGCATGGTGACATTGACCGCGCTTTGGAAATGGCTCAATGCATTAATTTGATTGCTACCCACCTCTTTGTTCCTCCCTAAGTGAGATACGTTCGAGTTCCATCCATCGATTATGTTTTCAACCAGGGCTGGAGCCAGTAATTTAGAGGCCTTGTGCGAGAAATATTTTTTTAGGGTCATTAATAAATGTAATGAAAATAAACCACAATAAGAAAAAATAAATAAACGACGAAAAAACAACAATAATATACATTGTTGTGGAAAAACACAAATAAACATAACAATATACTCCCTCATATTCAATCCAATGTACCCACTTTCCATTTTTGTACAATCCCATCCAACGTACCCATATCCTTTTTGGGTGACATTTAGACCATTTTATCCTTACAACACCCATTTAATTACATACAATGTCATCAAATAGACTACTATTCAACATTAAAATTCAAGGGCAATTTTAGACCTTTTACCATTTGTGAGACATTTTTCTGAAAACTTGTGGCCGGACCCACGGGTACACTAGATTGGATAGGAGAGAGTATGTTATTATAAATACTAATAAACCATAAAAAAACATTTAGTAAGAAGTCGTAAATCTATCTATATATATATATATATATATATATATATATATAGAATTGGGATCCGGTGAGAACCATTAAGATAATGAGAACCGTGAGAACTCCGCCTTACAAAACTTATTTTTTAAAACTAACGAAATATTTGGATTCGGCGTAGAATATTATGGCTAGATAACATATTTCTTGGCCAAAAATTAATAAGCTACTGATGGAAATCGAGTCGAAATATATTTTCCTCTTTTTAATGCACCTAGTACTCTGTTTCATGTATCTAACAATTTTCATGCACCTAGTACTTGTTTTCATGCATCTAGAGCTAGTTATTTCCATGCACCTAGTAATTATTTTCATGCATGTAACAATTTTCATGCACCTAGTGCGCGTTTTCATGCATTTAGAGTAGTTTTAATTTGTCTAAATGAATTTATGTACATTAAGTACATATTTTTTTAATACAATCAATAAATTATATTTACGTACTGTAAATATTTTGATTGAATAAACTAAAGTAATTGTAAATGATCCATCAAAACTTTCGAAACAAGATTTGGTGGAGATATAGTGAGAGTTCTCATGGTTCTCATTATGTTAGTGGTTCTCACCGGATCCTGACCCTATATATATATATATATATATATATATATATATATATATATATATATATAGAATTGGGTTCTTGTGAGTTTAATGTCTTATGGTGAGTTGGTACTCAAAAAATCTGGACCATTGAATAAGAAGGAAATCAAGGGTCTAGATCTAATTCACCCACGTCACCCTTAAACCATCCCATCCCTCCTTAATTTTTATTTCTCTCTCCTCTCACCCAAATCTGAAACTCGACTTCCACAAATACTCAGCTCATCACCCTCGGAAATCGAGTACATTTGCAACCACCATGAACAGCCATGCCACTAAAACCGACACGAGTCTTAGCAATTCACAGGAACCCAGGCTACGCAGAACTAGCGGCGACAACTCCCACTCGCTCAACCATCAGTTCATACAGCCATCCAGGTGCTAATTTCGCACCTCCATCTCGCACTAGCCACCGTAATTCACCAATTCACCGCCATTATTCGAATCAACAACAAGAAAAATCACCTGAATCTCTTCGTCCATGCTCCGACAAGCACACTTGTAGACGATCAGTCTCCCTCCTTTGCGTTGCTTCTGTTTTCGTGGGTGAAGGGTGTGATTTCAGCCTTAATTTTAGTCAGTTTAGTCTTCATTTAGTGACTAATATTATGGTCGACCGATTATAGTGAAGGCAGGGGGCGAGGAACAGGGGAACGGAGGACGAGGTGGTTGACGATAAAAGTTATCGGTCGATTGTAAGTGGTATTGTATTTATGGTGGTCTTTAAAGCATGTTTAACAGTGTCAATTATGATCCACGGTAATGATGAAGGTAATTTTGATTTTGTTAATGGTTGTTCAACTTTGATGATAATAATGGTAGAATGCGGTCATGCGGAGTAGGAAGTGTTTTTGTATTTATAGCTGCTGTTTCTCATGGGTTTAAAAGAAAGTTGCATTTTATGTCATTTTTTGGTCATATATAAGCAAGTAGTTTAACTTACACTCAAGTACTAATAAGTAAATTGTACTCCGTATGACCGTATCTAGCATTCCACAACCAAGTTGCAGCTTGTTAGTTTAAACTTGGTTATTGTGAGGATCACTTAGTTATTTTGGAGCGTATTGCTTTAGTTGTTTGGTACTCGTATTTGCTCTGTTTGTCTTGGCTATTGGCCGTTTATTTTTTTTATATTGATGAATAGCTAGACAATAATAATGATCCAATTTGATATAACAATAGAATAACACAACAGTAACAATGGAGTAACAATAAAGTAACACAAGAGCAACTACTAACAATTTGATATAATAATGGAGTAGCACAAGAGTAACAATCAGCAATTTGATATAACAATGGAATAAGACAAGAGTTAAAAATGGAGTAACATAAGAGTAACCATGAGCAATTTGCTATAACAATGGAGTAACATAAGAATAACACATAGGTAACAACGGAGTAACACATCAGTAACAATTGAGTAACAACGGATTACTATGGAGTAACACAAGAGTAACAACGGAATAACACATGATTAACACTGGAGAAACACAAGAGTAACAACGGAGTAACACATGAGTAACAATATGCAATTTGAGGTAACAATGGAGTGACACAAGAAGCAATAACACAAGAATAACAATGGATTAACAAAAGAATAACACAAGAGTAACAACGGAGTAACACATGAGTAACAATATGCAATTTGAGGTAACAATGGAGTGACACAAGAAACAATAACACAAGAATAACAATTGAATAACACAAGAATCACAATGGATTAATAATGAAGTAACAAAACAAGCAATAACACAAGAATAACAATGGATTAACAAAAGAATAACACAAGAGTAACAATGGAGTAACACAAGAGTAACAACAGAGTAACACATGACTAACAATATGCAATTTGAGGTAATAATGAAGTGACACAAGAAGCAATAACACAAGAATAACAATTGAATAACACAAGAATAACAAAACAAGCAACAACGCAAGAATAACAATGAAGTAACAAAACAAGCAATAACACAAGAATAACAATGGATTAACAAAAGAATAACACAAGAGTAACAATGGAGTAACACAAGAGTAACAACAGAGTAATACATGACTAACAATATGCAATTTGAGGTAACAATGAAGTGACACAAGAAGCAATAACACAAGAATAACAGCTGAATAACACAAGAATAACAAAACACGAAATAACACAAGAATAACAATGTAGTAACAATGGAGTAACAAAACAAGCAATAACACAAGAATAACAATAGAGTAATAGAAGAATAACACAAGAGTAACAATGGAGTAACACAAGAGTAACAATGGAATAACACATGATTAACACTAGAGAAACACAAGAGTAACAACGGAGTAACACATGAGTAACAATATGCAATTTGAGGTAACAATGGAATAACAAAAGAGTAACCATGACTAATTTGATATAACAATGGAATAACACAAGAATAACAATAGAGTAATAATGAAATAACACAAGAGTAACAATAGAGTTACCCAAGAGTAACAATGAGCAATTTGATATAACAATGGATAAAGTAACAATGGAATAACACAAGAGTAACAATAGAGTAATGCAACATTCTTTATTTAGAAGTTTACTCGACGACTCCCTCCCGGGTCAACCTACTCAATATCCGATGGAGGGTAGGCTTTTGGCGGCCGCAGAGACGGCGACCCAAAAGGATTCCTAATATAGACAGGCCAGATTTAGGAGAGGGATTGAATACACTATCCGTCGTTTTAAATGTTCAGAGGAAGCGAGAGTATAGAGCTTCCCCTTTCTTGTTGTAACCGTGAGCAATTGGATATAACAATGGAATAATACAAAAGTAACATTAGAGTAACAATGGAGTAACATAAGAGTAACACATGAATAATGGAGTAACACAAGAATAACAACGGAGTAACACATGAGTAACACAAGAGTAACAACAGAGTAACACATGAACAATGGAATAACACAAGAGTAACAACGGAGTAACACATGAGTAAAAAAAACCATAAGAGTAACACTGGAATAACAAGTGTTAACAAAAAAAAAGAAAAAAATAACATAAGAGTAACACCGGAATAACACTTGGTAAAAAATAAAAAGTAAAAAATAACAAAAAATAACTTTAATGTTACTCTAGTGTTATTAGTGTTATTGTAGTGTTACTCTAGTGTTATTGTATTTTTATTATAGTGTTACTCTAGTGTTATTGTACTGTTACTAAAGTGTTATTGTAGAGTTACTCTAGTGTTATTGTAGTGTTACCCTAGTATGGTTATTCTACTTTTACTTTGGTGTTACTATAGTGTTGTTATAGAGTTACTGGTGTTTTTGTATTGTTACACCCACTGTTACTCGGGTGTTACTCTACTATTACTATAATGTTAATCTAGTGTTATTGTTGTGATACACGGGTTTCACGATCCTTTCCAAACAGTGGAATGACATTATGACTTCCCAACTAAAAGATAGATGTAGTGTTACTCAAGTGCTAATGCAGTGCTATTGTAGTTTTTCTAGTGTTACTGTGGTGTTACTCAAGTGTTACTACAATGTTATTGTGGTGTTACTCAAGCGTTACAGTGGTGTTATTGTAGTGTTATTGCTGTGTTATTGTGGTGTTACTCAAGTGTTACTACAATGTTATTGTGGTGTTACTCAAGTGTTACAGTGGTGTTATTGTAGTGTTATTGTAGTGTTATTCTGATGTTACTGCAGTTTTATTGTGGTGTTACTCAAGTGTTACTACAATGTTATTGTGATGTTACTCAAGTGTTATAGTGGTGTTATTGTAGTGTTATTGTAGTGTTATTCTGATGTTACTGCAGTTTTATTGTGGTGTTATTCAAGTGTTACCGTGATGTTATTGCAGTGTTATTGTGGTGTTACTCTAGTGTTACTGCACGGTTAATTTGTATATCATTTTAATATTCCCTTGTGTTACGATATAATAACAATTTACTGGAATAACATGGGTAACATTATAATAACATAGAGTAACAATGAAATAACACGTGATAACAATAAAGTAGCAGTGGAATATCACATGATAAAATAAAGTACTTATGAAATAACACAGGGCAACAATAGAATAACACGTGATAACAATAAAGTAATAATGGAATAACACACAGTAATTTTCGGTAACAATGGAATTAACACATGAGTAACAATGAGCAATTTGCGGTAACAATGGGTACACAATTAGCAATTTGAGATAACAATGGAGTAACACAAGAGTAATAGTGGAATAACACAAGAGTAACGTACGAGTAACATCAATGAGCAATTTTAGCTAACAATGGAATAACACAAGAGTAACCAATGGAGTAACACAAGAGTAACAATGAACAATTTGAGGTAACAATGGAGTAATAACAATGAACAATTGGAGATAACAATGGAGTAACACAAGAGTAACAATAATGGAGTAACACGAGAATAACAATAATGAGCAATTTTAGGTATGTAATAACACAAGACGAACAATAGAGTAACACATGAATAACCTAAGAGTAACAATGGAGTAACACCGGAGTAACAATGAGCAATTTGAAATAAAATTACAGTAATACAAGAGTAACAAAGAAGTAATAATGAGCAATTTGAGGTAACAATGAATTAACACAAGAGTAACAATGGAGTAACACAAAAGTAACATAGGAGTAATAATGAACATTTTTAGCTGTAGGTAAGAATGGAGTAACAATATAGTAACACATGAGTAATTATGAGCAATTTAAGGTACAAATGGAGTAACAAAGGAGTAACAATGAGTAATCTATACTTCATTTTATAATAAATTGGGTATGCAATTATGATTTCCTTCTAAACCATGATTTAGAATACATTATAACCTATATGGGATTTGAACCCATATCTCGTGCATTGCACACGCTCTTCCAATTGAGCTAATAGGTTTGACAATATTGACAAAATGATCGCAAAAAACAGTGGCAATGCAGCTAGTTGGTACTCACACGCTCTTCCTCTAGATGCGGCTAGTTCTAGGCCACGCAAAATGTTTAGTTAGTTATATATATCGTTCTTACTATTTCCAAAGTATCGATATACTTCACATTAATCAAAGAATTAATAATTAGGGAAAAAAGCTTCCTTCAGCATGTTTAGAAGGAGGGTATCACAATTAGATTAATACAAGAGTAACACGAGATTAATATAGGAGTAACACAAGAGTAACACACGAATCATAGAAAGATAACACAAGAATAACATAGAGGTAACACAAAAGTAATACAGAAATAACACAAGAGTAACACAAAAATCATATAAGGATAACATGAGAATAACATAGAGGTAAAACAAGAATAACACAGGAATAACACAGGAATAACACAAGAGTAACACATGAGTAACACAGTATAATACAAGAGTAACACACGAATCATATAAGAATAACACAAGAATAACATCGAGGTAAAACAAGAGTAACACAGGAATGACACAAGAGTAATACAGTACAATACAAGAGTAACACAAAAATAACATAAGAATAACACAAGGGTAACACGAGAATAACACAAGAGTAACACAGAAATAACATAAGAATAACAGAGGAATAACATAAGAATAATACAAGGTTAACACAAGAATAACATAAGAATAACACAGAGTCACACATGAATAAGTAACATAAAGAATAACACAGAGTAACACAGTAATAACATAACAATAAAACTAGGTAACACAAAATAGTAACAATGAGATAATCGTAACATTAAAGTAAGACTGGAGTAACACGTGATAATAATAGATTAATTGTAAAATAACACATGATAATAATTAGTGTGCCAATCTAATCATTAATAACAGGTGGCATAACAATGAGATAAGGTCTTCTTTCTTTATAAAATACATCACCAACAAACTCGATACGATTCGAAAAATCCATATAAGTGAGCAAATTGTTAGCCGAGAGATGCATGTTTTCAATGCTAAGGAGATTCATATCGCAGAGACTTAGTCATAACAGTTTTACCCTTAAATTTGTGGGTAATGTCATCGCTACAGATCCCACCAACAAATATGTATATGTAAAAATACATTAACAAACTTTAAAAAAACATTATCAACTTCACCACCAGAATTCAACAAAGGTGAAGGTTTGATCATCATCAACTTGATCATCATACATTACATCATACCCCTCCCTGCCCCCAATTTGTGAACCCCTCCGTGGTATTGTCGTTGTTTGTAATCCCAAAACCATTCAAGATGTATATATACGAGGAATCATTTGTAATGCAGCACCACGGTTAATTGGAATTGTACCAAACAATTAAACCACACAAAAAAATTCAATCATATGATCCACATAGAACCTAATGAATTAAATCAACGAAAATTTAGTATAATGACTAACAGTTGATACGGGAGAGAGCAGTGGACGAGGAGGAGAGAGACTTTACCGGAAAGTCGCAGACACGGTGTAGGCTTCGGTGGACGACGTTGGAAAAGTAACCGTCTCCAACGCCGCAAGAGTAAGAGACGCGACGGAGATAGAGGTGGAGATTGACGGCTATACAAAAGCGACGACGGAGCGGAACTGTATACTATGCATTTGCCATTGTTGAAGAGGAGAGAGAAAGTTGAATAAGGAGAAGTCGCGAAAGTGATCTATTAAAGCGTGGGTTTTGACTTTTGAAAATATCATTTTTTTTGTTTTATTTTGGGATTCATCTCAACCGTATATTTACCCCCATCCACTGGTTAAAACTTATGAGTACCAACTCACCGTAAGAACCAAACTCACGAGATCCCGCCTCTATATATATATATATATATATATATATATATATATATATATATATATATATTGCGGTAATAAAAATGAATAAACCATGTCAAAATTATAATAAATTATTGCAAATGTATTTAATGTCGTAATATAAATAACAGACATTTCCGTGAAAACATACATGCAAATAATTATTTTTTTTTATGTGGTATGCTTTCTCGCGCACGGGGGCCTTGTGTGACCGCACTTCCTGCGCTGGGTCAGATCCGACCATGTTTTCAACGTCATGACCGTTTCTAATCAGACAACCGTTTTATTGTCTGATTAGTCTTTCACCGACCCCATATACCATATCGCCTTTTGTCTTGTAGCCTTGTTGGGCTATTTCATTGGTTCGAGACATATGTCCGACCCAATATTCTCTCAAGCTGTTATCGCGGTGTTACCGAATGCGCACTTTTGGTTTTTATGAATGAGGTAGTGGGTGTGGTTGGAGAGGACATGAAGACTTATTTCTTCGACCGACTACGGGGACAGGTACGTGACATATGTCACGGGGTGGGGGTTAGAGTTTCTTAGGTAGTTTCTAGGTGGTCTTAGGGTTTTTGGGTAGTTTTGGGTTAGGCCTTACTTTTTAATTAAGTAGTCTAAAGGGGTGATGATCTCTCTTGTTGTTAATATTTTAGGATGTCTTGTAGGTAAGGCCATATAATGAATCAATTGATTTAACGTTGACAAAGAGTCTGACTTGAATACTTTGCACTTATTTATGTTTATTTTCTTGTTACTGGACTTATTTGTGAAATAATCAACCATATGATTATATGCAAAACTGAGGGTATATAATGTATATATTTTGCTTGTAATTGAAATTAGGGATTAGTTAGAGAGATAATAGAGTTTTGATAAGAGTTTATGTTACTAATGAGGCAAGTTAGAAGAGAGATATTTGAAGGAACATATCTTGAGGTAAGTGTTAAGGATGAAAAGGACATAGCTTGGTAAGAAAGAGTTAAGGAAAGATGGAATTATTTTCGAATGAGATGACGAGTGATTTTAGTAATAAAATAATATGATATATATAGTCGTAGATAATCTTTTGTAGGAAATCGTCGGATAATAATGAAAGAGAGTGTGTAAAATTTTTGGTGGAATCGTTTATAACTTCAGAAGTACTGTAAGAGTGATTGGTGTGAGATGTATGCGCATTTGGTGGGATATGGATCGTATATCGCTATATAGAGTTGGGTGGTTTGAAATTTTAAGATGAAGAAATTTGGAGATAAGATATTCAAATGTGGGATTACGAATAGATATCTAGATAGTATTATTGGTCTATATTGGAATCTTGCATGAGAATGTTGAATTAGAGAATGAATGAGAGCTTATTATAACTGTAATTGGTAGCTATTACGAGTTATTAGTCTAAGTATCTTGTGAGTCGTTTTGCGGGGAGAGAGAAGTTGATGGAGGAGGAATTTTTATGGTTTGAGTTGAGAAAGTTATGCGAAGGTTATAGTATTATTTGATAGATGCTATAGTTAGGGTGGAGGTAGCTTCAAGTGTAATGGTTTTGCGGTTTGTCTTCATGTTAGTAACCAGAATGTGAGGTGTCGAGGTGGTAGTTTCTAATTAGTTATGTTGCCGGTTTGTACCTTTGCAGCATTGGGTGGAAAGAGTGTATATTTGTGAACAAAAGGAGAGTAATGTGTTGTAGTTGCGTGGATTTGAGGGTGATGTTTGGGATATATTGGAATCTAGCCTTCTTGATGGGATTACCTATGTGTTATTATTAGCATGTTAATCGTATGATGGATTAGTAGAATGAGATATGAGTGTTATCGTGTAGCGCTTGGAGGCAAGTGTTGGAGGAAGTATTGGTAGTATGTGTGTGTCGAGTGAGATTAACTTTATCATAGTTTGTATATTCTTCTATTGTGTAAGGATATGATTCGTTTGGTGGTCTGTTATGTCGGCAATTTGTGATTGACAGGCTAAATCGCACACCTAATCAAAGATAAACAACAGGCCTAAACTAATGCAGTAAAGAAAGTCGGGATCGTATCCATAGGGAGACTAAACAAATACTATTTGCTAATTAATAGTCTGTCTAAGTAACAAAATTGGGGTTTTGATTGTTTGATTCTAAATTATAGTAGTGAAGGAGAGAGAACTGAAGGGAGTAAAATAGATTCAAATATAATAAAAGAAATAGATAGGATATCGGGTTACCACGGTCAACGACGGTCAATGATAGAATTAAAATGTTAACATAAACACGGTATGAAGGGTAAGGGATAGTTTCTTTCGGTCTACTATTCACCCTACAATTACTAATATAACTGTGACACCCTCAAATTTGCGGAAAGAAAAAAAAAATTATTTAAATACATAACGAAGGTGTCATAAATAAAAAGGGTCATTACAAAACGGAACTAATATTATACAAAAGAAATATACAAGACGGGAGACATATCTCCCGTAT